>JAJOZX010000543.1:235000-320000 GCA_023014485.1 Bathynomus jamesi | reverse complement strand
ATAAATCCAGAAACCTGTAGGTTTCGAGTTAGCACGCGACAGAAAAATGAAACTTCGAAAGATTTTTTTTTTTTTTTTACATTTTATGCAAATACAGTGTGATATATTTGCTTCATTAAAGTAAATGTTCGAAATTCTTTCCTACTTCTTGAATCCTCTTGATTGTGAGGTCATTTAAAAAGTTTAGTTTGTTACAGAAGTCAGAACACGTGATGAATTGTGGCAATGAGTTCGAGACAATTGTGAAACGATCCGTAATACTCCAGGAATTTTTTAGTGTCATCATTCAAGAAGTAGGAAAGAATTTCGAAAATTTACTTTAATGAAGCGAATGTATCACGCTGTATTTGTGTAAAATGTAATAAAAATCTTTCGAAGTTTCATTTTTCTGTCGCGTGCTATAGCTCTAAACCTACAGGTTTCTCGACCTATGTTTATATGGTCTTTTTTCTTTACTTTTGACTGAAGAATACACCCTGCAATTTGTGAAGCAAATTTATGAATCACCCTGTATGAAATATTAGTCCTCGTCTAAATTATTTTTTTAATTAGCATTCCATTCGTTGGAACCTGATTCGGAATGTAATTTCATTTGTTTTATATCGCCAGGTCATATCGGCCGATATAAAATCGAAGGCTAGTAATATGCCTTTGTACAAATCATCTTCAGAGAAAGAGTTGCTGTCTTGTACTATTTTATTTGTTTCTGGGACACTAGAAATTAGTTTGTCTTGTACTTTTAATATTTCAGACATGCATGACTTTTCAGACCATTAATTATTACTGTATATAAGTTTTTCTGAGGGTCCTATCGTTTAGTTTTTGTTTTTCTTTACGCAAAATTTTGGATTTTCCTTCGTCACTTTCATGTCGGTTTGTTCCTGCTTTATACGTTTTTCCATTAACTCTTTTATGTAGCTCTCTGTATCTTCAAGCGTTTCACTGACTACTTCGAGTATTGCGTCTGTCCTTATTTAGTTTCATTACTACTACTTTTCTCTGACAAAAAGCGTTTGTTTTTCTATTTTATTTGCTTCACTTTCCTCATGATTATTTTTCCAATGTATATTTTTTCAATATTTGTTTTTTCTTCGTTTTATCGTCATTTAAAACTGTTTCTCAGTCTAAAACTGGCATATCCGATTTTGTTCTCTCCGAGTCTGCGGTATTGGAGGTTGAAAGCCGAGACATTCTAATTAATTTTAGGAAATTATGGTTTGTTATTTGATTTAGTCGACATATTGGTTATTCCAGTAATGTTGCTATACAATATTATTGGTAGAGTAATTTTTACGTTATTAACTGCACTGCTATAATCTGTATTTCGGGTCTCGCCTGAGCAATTGTTTTCTCCGCTGTAATCTGTTTGTTATCCATTCCGTTTACATAAACTAGTCGTGAAGAGACGATAGCATTCTTGTTTGTTCCTTGTCTTCTCTTATGCCTCGGTTTTCTTGGTTAATATATGAATTTCTCCTTATTGTAATTTTTTTTAGTTTTATAGCCCATGTGTCGACCGTGTACCTGTTGCGGGACATACAAACGCCTTTGACCCTCTTAGGGGTCACGCGCAAAGGGTAAAAATTAACCATGATATATAATTATCCAATAATCAGTGATGATTCAGCAATGGGAGACTTAGGGAATTTTTTCTGATCCATATCGCAGAGATTATTATATAGAGATTAAGAGATTAGTTTTTCACCAAGAAGAAATTCACGGATATGCGTTTAGAAGTGGGTTCAAAGTTCTGTTACTTGTTCATGTAAAGAAAAAGAAAAAGAACCACACATAATGAATGGAATTTATCTCTTCGCAAAAGAACTTAAAACTGATTTGAAAGTAACTTCAATTATATATATATATATATATATAATATATATTATATGTATATATATATATATATATATATATATATATATATATATACACAAACTCAGAATGGTTCCCTGAGAACATTATATGTTAAACACAGACCGTTTACCATTACTTATTCGGACTATAGTGGATTTAATTTTCCAAGAAGAGTTCCTTGTTCCATGCACGGTCTGTGTTTAACATATATATATATATATATATATATATATATATATATACTACTCAAAAGAATTTAAGGGTCAAAGGAAATTTTTTGATCATTTTTGTAAGTATGTCTTTTTAAGCCAGATAGGGTTAGAATATCCCCCTTTGGGTTGTCATTTGGACTACAGACATCACGTTATTATGGGACATGCAATCATTGCACTTATCTTTAGAAACTTTTTAAGTTAACCCAGATTTCCTTTTCATAGATTTGAAGCACGAACTTAGACTAAACTGACAAACTGCCTCGAAACACCCATTGTGACACCTCATGCACCATTTGCACGTGTTTTGCATGAGTGTCATTCCATGCATGCCAATTTTAGCAATAAAAGGGCTGAGCATTTTCCATTCATCATCACTTGAAATTTGAAGATGGTTCGACGACAACTCAGCATCCAAGACAGGGGAAAGGCCATTGGCTGGCTACAAGATGGACAGACTCAGAGAACTGTGGCTCAGCGTCTAAATGTAAGCCAAAGCGTTATCGGCAGACTCTGGCAGAGGTTCAGGACAACTAATGCTGTTCAGAATCGCCCCCGTTCTGGAAGACCCCGATCAACAACAGCACGAGAAGACCGCTTCCTGATGATAACGGCGTTGCGACAGCGCTTTGTGACCGCACGGCATCTTCGGGATCAACTCAGAGCTGCCAGAAGCACCAACGTGTCCGACCAGACCATTAGGAATCGTCTGCGAGACCGAGGTTTGCGATGCTGGCGTCCTGCAGTCCGACCACCGCTACTTAACCGTCACAGAAGGGAAGGGCTCGCCGAGATTGGTGCAGACGTCATATCCGGTGGAACCGTGGTCAGTGGGCAGAGACAATGTTCACAGATGAGTCACGCTTCTCGCTCCAGTTCAATGATGGCCGGGCTCGTGTTTATCGTCGTCAAGGAGAGAGATCTGCTGATGTCAATGTTGCTCAACGTCTACCATTTGGAGGAGGAAGTGTGATGGTGTGGGCTGGGATATCCATAACCACAGAACCCCTCTGTACGTCGTCAACGGAAATTTGACTGGTCAGCGTTATCTCAACGAGATTGTTCAACCTCTGGTAATTCCACTTCTGCAGCGGATTGGCCCAGGAGCTTGGTTCCAGGACGACAACGCAAGACCTCATCGTGCCAGGGTGGTGACCGACTTCCTGCAGGAGCAGAACGTTCAGCACATGGATTGGCCTGCATATTCACCCGACTTGTCACCCATTGAGCATGCGTGGGATGAACTAGGGCGGCGAGTTCGATCACATCACGTCCCTGCCGTCAACCTCCGGCAACTGGCTCAGCGATTAGTCGCAGAATGGCAAGCGATCCCTCAACGTTATTTCCAACGCCTGATGAACAGCATGCGCCAACGTTGTCAAGAATGTGTGAATGCTAACGGTGGCTACACCAGTTACTGAAGCTTCTGCGACTTGTGTGAACATCATTTTGGGGGTGCATGACTTTTTTTCATCAGGGTAATAAACTAGTGTCTAATCAAAAGTTTTTGTTTTGTGTTTTATGTTCTTGAGCCATCAAAGAATTATTTTGTCATTAGTCGTCACCATTTTAGCTCGTTAGCTTATATTTATATGCACAAATATTTTTGACCCTTAACTTCTTTTGAGTAGTATATATATATATATAATACAAATTATTATGAATTAGACGAGGAGAAGTTTGAACTGCTGGTACTCTACAAACGAGTCAGAACACTAGAAGTTCTGAAATGATGCATCATTGGTAGAGAAGAGAAGCTTGATGGGATATCTCGGGAATCAATACCTCCGAATAGACTTTTTCAATTTCAGGAATGCTACTTAGATACACAACGTAGGATTGTTAGTACTTTTTAGGAAAATTGCGATATACTTAACTTGGTAGAGAAATTTTTAGTTTTATTTAAAAGTAGTGATGTTCCCTTTTGCAATAAATGTAGTAGGAGGCGCTGGTTTGGTCTGGTATCAGAGCACTGGGGGTTCTCAGATGATGGGAAACTTGATGAGAACTCTCGGGAGTCGAAACCTCCGAATAGACATATTCATCTTCAGGGAAGCTACTTAGCTAGAGTAGAATTTTTTGTAAAATGGTGTAATACAATGTCGTAAAAAAAAAAAAAAAAAAATCTGTACAGTACACTGTCGGTGGAATTCTTAAATTGAGGGGTGTTGGTAAGCTGGAGGTGCCTCTGGATCAGTGCTTCCTTATCTACGTAATTTCTGTGCGAAGGACTCTATATGGATTACGATATGATAAATCTTGAAAAGGTGAGGGGGGGGGTGAAGAAATAATTTTCTTGATGTACTGTTGTAAGAATTTTTAAATTGATGTGTGCTAACCGGCTGAAGGTGCCTCTGGATCTGCTTCCTTATTTAAGTAATTTCAGTGCGAAAGATGGCAGCATAAATAGTAATTTTTTAAGAGTCTCTCGGCACTCAACGCAGATATGATGCAACGATGAAATGATGACTTGTACATAATAAATAAACAATTTCTTTGAAAAATGGATGGTGTAGAATAGATTAAGTACTTTGGTGTTTCATGTTATCTTTTATTTTTCACTGTCCTCTAATACGTAGTTGGGTATACGAGAGAAGTGTATGCATGGCGTAAATGAACACTGAAGCTATTCTTTTCATTGTACTTTTTCCTACTTTTCTATAAATCTTTTTTCACAACTATTTTCTGTCAAGAGGAGGAGGAGGAGGAGGAGGAGGAGGGACAGTCTTGTCTGTTCTATACTTTACTATTACTATTTTTTTGTGAAAGCTTTAAGCGTAAGCATGGTAAACATTATCAGTATTCTTTATTTTCATTTGCTTTTTCTACTTTTCACTTACTTTCTTGGACTAGCCTAGAGTGGATATTAGGATCTTTGTTAGCCTCTAACTCTGTACCTCTGTAGCAACAGAAAAGAACGCTGTTTACTCAAAGTTTTAGTTCACTGAACCTGAAACACGTCGTGTAAGCACAATAAATATGAAAAAGGCTTACTTTGAATATCCTTCTTTTTGGCATAATTTTCATCTTGTTTAGACAAAGGCATTAATCATCATGAGAGTAAAGTAAAAGTCACAACAATAAAATTAAAGGACTTGTGTTTAATTTTCATAAACTTAGTTCTACGTTGACTTTTCCAAAGACCTCATTCACTTTACAGATATATCTTTAATAATTATACTTCTTGTATTCGGATTCCACGTTAAAATGTAGGTCTAAGGTGGAGTGACAAGCTTGACCTTCGTCAGAATGAACAATTCGGGGGGAAGCAAAACCAAGGTTAACCAAGGTTAATAACGTACACTTTTTAATTAAGGGTTCTACCCCGAAATTCAAATTAAACTAAGGTATATAAATCCTCCTTCCAGGATTTGGTGAAACCTTTGCTATTGCGCTAGATATATGAAAAGCTTTTGATAGAGTATGGCACAAATCTTTAATTTCGAAACTGCCCTCCTTCGTTTCTACCCTTCTATCTGTGCCTTCATCTCTGATTTCCTTTCTGGCCGATCTATAGTTGCAGTTGTAGATGGTCACTGTTCTTCTAAAACTATTAACAGTGGTGTTCCTCAGGGCTCTGTCCTGTCACCAACTCAAGTAAAGAGGTTTTTGAGCAGGCTGGCATACATAATGTGCCAAGAACATCTCGATGTGGAATCCTCCAAACAATTGGCAAGACGTGTAAACCTACGATTCAGTCACCATCAACACCGAGGTACAAGAAGCAGCGTGTTAAATGGGCGCGTCAGTACGTGAAAACAGATTTTAATACTGTATTGTTAACCGATGAATGAAAAGTAACCCTTGAGGGACTTGATGTTTGGTCAAGAAGATGGATTGCTGAGAGCCAATTTCTACCATCGAGATTAAGACGCCAACAAGGTGGAGGTGGTGTCATGTTTTGGGCAGGATTGATAGGCAATGAAGTAGCTGTCCCATACAGAGTGCCTGATGGTGTAAAAATGAATGCCCAGTCTTACACAAACTTTCTAAAAGAAACCTTATTCCATGGTAGAGAGTGACCCTTAGCAATCCATCTTCTTGACCAATCATCAGATCCCTGAAGGGTTGCTCTTCATTCATCGGTTAACAATATAGTATTAAAATCTGTTTTCACGTACTGACGTGCCCATTCAACACGCTGCTTCTTGTACCTGGGTGTTAATGGTGACTGAATCGTAGGTTTACACGTCTTGCCAATTGTTTGGAGGATTCCACATCGAGATGTTCTTGGTACATTATGTATGCCAGCCTGCTCAAAAACCTCTTTACTTGAGGACAATGGATGCTTTGCAACTTTGCGCTTGATTACAGATATCTGCCGCCTTGTCACTTTTCTTATAGCTCCTTTTAGTCAGGGGGCTTAATCATATAATTGTTCAAATCATTCCAAAAGTGCCATTTTTGGACCACAGGTAGCTATGACCATACTAATTTGAATGTTTGCGGGAGCCAAGCTGGGCTCCCACTGTGGCAGCCATATTGGCCAAATCAAAATGGTCGCTGTCCAAAATGACATCCACTTGAATACCAATACTAGTACAGGTTACATAGTTAACTTGATAAAAAATAAGAGTCAGCATCAACATCTTTTGCTATTAAACTTTAGTATATACGCAAGTACAATCATCTTTATTCCTTTTACTCACAGTACTGCATCTCATGATAATGTCTATCCAATAGATGGCTGTTCACTGATTAATAGTCGTCATTGTTCAGGCAGCCACCCTCACACTTGCAGAGTGTCGTACATCGAATTCCAGCACTACTGCATTTGCAATTCCCTCTGCAGGCTTTAGTGCATCCGCAATGAAGGAGAAGAGCACATGCCTTACTGGCATCAGCGAGAGTTGTCCAGAAAGGGAGCCATTGGTTGCTGCGCTTGTCATATTCCCATCCCCATTTATCAAAAGCAGGGAGTGTCTGATGGCATGTGGTTGACTGCTTCCACACACAACTTGCCTGCAACAATGACCTCTTGATATGCTGGAAGAGGGCAGCTTGGGTAGGTGGTATGCTGTCCAATGATCGACTGCCACTAGAAAACAGATGGTGCCTGGCTACGTTTACAGATGCTTGTCCACATGTTTTACTGTACATGAGCACAACAAACCTCTCAATGTATGTCATTTCAGGAGATACTAGACTGAAGGACTCGGGGTCTTCAGTCAATTTGATCATGGTTTCAGTTAAGTTTGGTGTATTATTCCATGCAATCCATGCTGTCTTCTTCCCACATCCAAGAAACTGAGACGTAGTGTCGCAGCCTGTTAGTGCATGTAACAGAGGTAGAGCCAGCGACTTTGATGGACCAAGCTGTGATTGAATGCTGTGCACTGGTATGTCTCGGTAATATTTGCCACTACCAAAACCAATCCAGAGTTCTGTTAGGTCAAGCTGTTGAAAGAAAGCAATGGCAAGAACGACTATGTCACTGTCAACAGTGCGGATGAATGCTTTCTTGTGACCCTGAGATGATGCGTGAGCAAGATGCAGCTTCATCTTGATTGATTTGTGAGGAATGATAGCTTTGTTCTAGCACAGCACCCACTTTTGCCTTGTGGCTAATGAATACATCTCTCCCCTGTGCATAGGAAGCCCACTCAGGAAGATGCTCAAGCAGATGGTCTTTGAATCTTGTTGCATGAGGTTCTCTACCAGAACAGGGATGTCCTAGATCTGACATCATTATCTTGTACATTTCCCGTAAGTCAGACAACTTGTGGACCTCAGACTGAGAGTCATCCACAAATGCCACTAACTGTGCTATGACCATGGGATCAAATGGGGGAGGCTTGGGTTCACTTGAAGATCGACGTTCAACTGCACGAGCTCCATCACGAAGCCGCCAATAGCATTGTACATGATAACATTCATCCATTGCATGTGCATCAGAACCTGCAGTCAAGCGCCCATATAAATGCCAGTTGTTAGTTGTTTTTGCCCAATTCTTCAGATTTTGATCAATGTTGTCACTTAAGGCTCTATGAAGATCATGCTGATCCTCACCCAGACATATGATGCAGAATAATGTTTCTGTAGGTGATCCGTAACTTGATCTGAGTTTCTTCGGACTTATCCCAGCTGCACATTCATCTTGCGTGGCCACTTTTCCTCGTGCCCGCTTTACCCTGTAACTGTTGCATGCACTCCTACAACTTTTATGATACACTGCAGCATGTGATTGGAGGGTTGCTGCAATTCCTGAGCCATCATCGAGCTCACTAACCTTGATACCAGATGGAACAGCATTGAGCTGCACAAAATCATTCAGATCTCTTTCAAGAGATGAATATCCCTGTTCTTTTGGCTGTTGTAATGCCTCGTCTTTGCTGGACTGACATAGGCAACACAGTGTCCAATTAATTCCAGTTATGTTAGTAGACATGTTGAGGTATTAATGTTCTACTACACACTACTAACTACACACTAACGAGATCTTCATATCTGCAGGCCTGAAGAGACTAGAATGTGAAGAAGACCACCACCGCATAGACTTGCTTCAGAGGAATACAGGTATGCCAACACCTGCAAAAATAATAAAAAATAGATTAATAGTGGACAAAATGTCAGTAGAAATCCAATGTAAAAGTTAATATAGCTGTTACAACCACAAATCTAAGTGCAATAATTATGTATCATGATTCAATTGACATAAAATGTACATTTCTTATAAAATAATATCAAATGTGGATATATACGACCTGACGTATATCTTGAATTAAAAAACAAATCAGAACTGGATTCTCTACTCAAAAACATACAAAAAGTGTCATTATTTGCTGTTCTACTATGATTGGTTGTTATTTTATCGCCCAATGTCAGACCAGATGGCGGCCATCTTGGATTCGTCCATAATGGCCGCCACAGGGAGAGCCCATGTTGGCTCCCGCAAAAAAATGAATGCTTATGGTCATATCTACCCCTAGTAAAAAAATGGTACTTTTGGAACAAAGGGAACAATCGGGGTGATTTTTTGGATTAAGCTCCCTGACTATTTATCACTTCGCTGCCTCAGTTTGGTACCCTCCGCTACAAACTTGTTTACAATTCGATAAGCCCTGCCAAACTGCTTCGCAATTTCAATAGATTTTATATTTTCAGCGAGTAACTTGACTATTTTTCTTTTCTCAGTTGGTGTTAAATCCTTCTTCTTACCCATTTTCACCATTTAGATCTGTAAATAGAATACTTGCTTAATAATTCGGAACATCATATTTTACATATTTTTCAATAAAAAGAGAATTTTTTAAATTATCAAAATATTTTATCGAAATGAATACCATCAGTGCTTCTATATATAGTAATTATTTGCTATAAATTTCATTGAAATCGGTGAAAACATTGGAGAAAATGCAATCTGCTTAATAATTTGGAATGTAGTGTATATATATATAAAATGATAATTAAAGACTAAGCATTTATAGGAATGTAATACGTCCTACTTTGTGGAAATTCCTATAATATCAATTCCTGTCCATAAATGAAAATGCATGAGCTGAGAATCACCAATGCTTGATCACTGCACACCCACGTGAGAACCAATCGCAGTCATGTATACAGCCACTCCCAAATGAGGACCAACAAGAATGAACAAGATTCACACCCACGTGATACTACTAAATATATTGGTGTATTAGGCCTCTAGCCCATATTATTGTTTCCTTAATCTTCAAGGGAGCTCAGTAGCTTTGTGGTTGCGATGGCGGATGTTCGTTGGCATAGGGTGGAGTTGAGTTGGAAGCTTACTCCGTTTTTGCCCTGGCCTAGGTGACCGTTGGGGCACACTCGCCCCCACGTCGTGGGGAAATGAGCTTCTTGGATGTTACCTTTGCCGTAATCGTCAGAATGCTAATTTGGCTTTCAGAATGAGCTTATTAACGTCAATATGTACCTACATTAAAACATGGCAGTTAACTGATACCAAACGTAATAAAACCAAAACAACAAATTATTATGCCCTTAAATCAAACATCATTGAATTTGCCTTTCTAATAAGCAATCTTATATACATCTTACACACTACATAATCTTTTCAAAATTTATATTTGAAAAAAAGGCATCATTGAGCCTTGGAGACCTTGTTTTTGGCGCTCCTTCTGCGAAGGGGTCACTTTTGCGGCACTCGTCCTTGGTCCCCTCCTTACATAAAATATATATATATATATATATATATATATATATATATATATATATATAGAAAAATACATGGAAAATAGCTACTACTATGTTGTAGCAGATGTTTTCTGGAGTTCACTTTAGATTATAAAATATAACAAAAAACGGTGGGTAAAATCCTGAGGTAGCATGTAGTACCCTGGGTAGCCTAGTGGTTAAGACGCTGGTGTGGCGTGGTTCGAATTCCACGTCAAACTGTAGGTCTAAGGTGGAGTGACAAGCTTGACTTTCGTCAGACTGAACAATTCGGATGGAAGCAAAACCAAGATTAACCAAGATTGTAGTAGTAGTAATTTGGTTTTGAGTTTTTTAAATAACGCGAGTGACATTCGGAAAATAATCATTTATATAAAGTAAAAAACAAAAAACATTCTCCAAACTTTTTTAATGGAAACCCTCCCTACCTTAACGCGAGCCTAATGGAAGTGACTAAAAAACTAAAAATAAAAACTCGCATGTAGAAGCTCGTTTAACTTCAATGACCATTGACAAAAATGTAGGAGGAATTTGGCGATTTAGGGATTATTTATTTATTTGTTTATTTACTTCAGCTAAATTTTCGGTGATTAAAAATGCCAAATCTAAAATTCAACCTAGGTTTGAGTCGAGGAATGGTTAGATACTGTGCTTTTTATGGATGTAGTTCTATTCATTCTCGAACACAAGGACAACATTAAATTTCATTACTTTCCACCCGATAAAATCGTTATTATTTGTGATTAATTAAATGCGGAAGGACAGATCTTTCATATAAATCAATTGATCAGCTTCACAGAAGTTATCAGTTATGTAGCCTTCATTTTTCGAATAAACATTACTGCACTCCAATACGTTTAAAATTAAAAACGGATGCAGTACCTTATATAGGTTTAAGCCTATTTCCTGAAGCTTCTAATTTACTGTAGGTATAGTAATAATAATAATAATAATTGACTAATTAAGTTAGCCTAGAGTTAAGTTATGCATTAAAACATACTGAATATTTGAGTTGGTCATTAAGCCTCGGCATTTTCTATTTTCCATTTTCTCTGAATTTTTCCAGCTGTTTAACTCGCTAAGGTGTATAAAAAAATTTCAATGACTTTAACAAACTAGGTATTGATAGATGTTTGCAACCTTCCATTCTCATGTCAACTCCGAAAGAGAGCGAGAAATGAAAAAAATAAATAAAAAATCCGGTGTGTCTTGTACTAGATTAGGCTGAGTTAAGTTCAGATAAGAGCGTCGTCATAGTGTCCTTTCGACAAAATGGTATGGGTTCATTTGGTTAGAAATGAAACAGAAATGCAGTTGAAGAAAAATTAGTAAAACCAGGTCCAAAATATTTATCTTTTACAAACAGAGATATGCATAGATGTATGAGGCGGAAGGGTCACAGCCCCCCAGGACTAGGAAATTTTGAGCATTTTCAGGGCAGATTTTTCCTGACATTCTTTTTTTTTTTTACTTGAGGTGAATTAATTACTTGCTATTATACTTGTAGTTAATAATTAAAACGTAAGTTGAGGACTTACTAAATTCTATATCAACTGCAATGCCGTAGTTTTGCTTGTCATTTAGAAATGTTGTAGCAAAATTTCTCATTCTTGTAAATTGTAATGTTTTTTATATCAAAAAGGCTTTAATATATGTTACTCATACTCTAACCTTTGCGTTATTTTATGCTACACATAGTGCTTATGCAGAAATCAGGGCACCCTGAAAATTTTTAACGCAAATTTTTAACGCACCCTAAGTAAAGTGCCATCCCATACGCCTATGGAGATATGATCATCCGAGCTCAAATGCGGGACAAATGGAAAGCAACTACATTAACCTTATAGGCAGTGGTGGGCACGCGCAACAATTTTTGTAGCGCCGCAACCGCAACCGCAACTCTGCTGAAATAGTTGCGCCGCACGCGCAAGCGCAACCAAAAATGTTGCGCCGCAACTGCCCACCTTTGCTTATAGGTTAATGTTAATAAGGAAGCTGAAGTAAATTATATAGCTTATCTCGTTTGAGCATTTGTTTTTCCATATTCACAAGAGTTATCATCCTTCACTAGAATATTATAGAGAACTCCAATAACCGTTTAATACGAACACACATTTTAGGAAACTTAATAAAACAAGATATGTTCAAAGCTACACAGCTAATTTTTTTTTTTTTTTTTCGGATGGTGTAGTAAATAACCAGTTCGGGACGTGGCCCACGCAACGTGGGGACGACGAACCGTCCTTTGTGCTGCACTAGGTACCTCTGTGTGTGTGTGTGTATATATATATATATATATATATATATATATATATATATATATATATATACACAGGGTGTTTCATAACATGTGGGACGCACTTTCAGGATGCGCCTCAGTGGCGTTGTGGTTAGCGTCACTGACTACAAATCCATCGGCCCAGGATGGAGACTAGGTGACGGCAGGCGGCACGCAGCAAAACCCAGCTATTCATCCTTCCACACAATAAAACAAAAATTGGTTGGTAGATAAATGGGTACCCTGGATAGCTTAGTGGTTGAGACGCTGGGCTGGTGGTAGGATTCCACGTTAAACTGTAGGTCTAAGGTGGAGTGACAAGCTTTACCTTCGTCAGAATGAACAATTCGGGCGGAAGTAAAGCCAAGGTTAACGAAGGTTATATATACACAAAATGTACTGAATGTACCTTAATTATAGCGTAAAAAATTTCACGGAGATGGCTTTTTAAATGATATTTAAAACTGCAGAGAGATAGTAGTGAGAGGAAGTTACCTTTTAATAATTCTTTACACCATGAGATCGCCTTAAGCTTGTTTGTAGGTCCTCATTAATTCTGAGGTGGCGCGCGATGTCATCAATGCAGGTAGAAGATGATCACTCACTAAAAACCTGTTGACAACCGAGCAAAATAAGAGTGAAATTACAGATGGTTTCCAATGAAATTATACCTTTGTGCCCATTCTCACATTTCAGCACTCGTGTGAATAAGCAGTTGTGGTACATGCAAAAAAGTTGTAATCAGTCTTTAGTATTGGCATAATATATATATATATATATATATATATATATGTTAAATTGGTTAGACGTAGAAGGTTCTTATTTAATCTGATGTTTAAGGAAAAGAAGCACGTTTGTGAATCAGTTTTGCAACGCGTAATTGAAGTTTGGTTATTCATCGTTTCGCCTCTAACAAGTTTAGGATGTTCAGTGTCTGTAATTTTATTAGTTTTAATGCAAGCTTCAAGTACGGTGGATGAAATTAATGTATTAATATTAGCATACACTTGTTACCTATATATATATATATCAGCTATCTTGTTTTGCTTTGGTGTAACTTATTTTACATCAATTTGTATCGAACCTATACTACTAATTTTTTTTTTTTTCAGAGTTTGCTGTCAAAAAACGAAACCTTCGAGAAGACCTGGTGATTTTTTCTTAGTTATTGGTTGTTGATATCAACATGGAACGATCTAAGCATAACATGTGAAAGTTGAAAGTATCTGTATTGATCGTTACATTATAAAGACTTATTATGTGTTTTCAGTGGTGTAACTCTTAAAGATATAAAATCAATTGAAATGACTTATTCAGTATTTGCAAAGTCATTCCGAGAATATCCAAACAACTTTTTATTTTTTAAAAATTCTCAGTCTAAAAATCAAACCCGTCCTCCATTAAAAATGTGTGAATGTCACCGGCGTTTTCAGATGGACAGGAGTGATAATGGGTCACTGCCATCTTCGGTCAGTACTCCAAATCTGTCCTCGCATAAGAACTCCGGAACGAATTCCTTCGGCAGCGCCTGCCGAAAGTCCAAAGATAAGATTGATTGGATGCCGGAAGGCGTGAAAAACAGTTGGAGTGGTCAAAACAGTCGCTACAAGAATTACAAAGGATCGCCCAAATGGAAGAATTACGAGAAGGTAAAGAACAATATTTTTAGTCCATTTTACTAACATATATATATATATATATATATATATATCACTAAATGAAACACACACGAAAACATTTGAAACGAGACCAAATGGAAATTTTATGACGGACCAAAATGTCATCAAAACCGCTGATTACATAAACCAATGCAGAGTATAAAAATGTCTAAATTAACCCACTGGACAGAGGGTTCACAAAACTAAATAGACACCTTCGGATTTTCCATAGTTTTTTATTTTATAATAAAATTTAAAAAAATAATAATAGATTTATTATACTAATAATATATTTAGAGTCGTGTTGCTTTCTCCTTTGCGTTATGTAAAGCTGACACGCACCTTCTGGCATTCCATTGATGAACTTTGCCATTTGTTCTTAAGGACAATCATCGTAGTATCTATTCACTTTTATCAACCTTCTGTATATTCAAAGCTACAATCTGTACTTCTATATTAAAGTTGGAGTTTAGTTTTTAATGTATGATCGTTGGCATATTTCTAATTGAAATTTTACATCAGAATTGCAAAATTTAGAAATGGTTTTGTACTTCAACAATGAGCTAACTCCATGGATTGGTTTCTCTTTGTTTTTATTATTTACCTTTTATAGGAAATTAATCCCTAAAATCTGCTATTA
Source organism: Bathynomus jamesi (assembly GCA_023014485.1). Classification (NCBI taxonomy): domain Eukaryota; kingdom Metazoa; phylum Arthropoda; class Malacostraca; order Isopoda; family Cirolanidae; genus Bathynomus; species Bathynomus jamesi. Next base: position 305,204 of record JAJOZX010000543.1, on the reverse strand, counting down.
TTTTAAATTTGTAATATAAATAATTTCACATTTGAATTTCAGCTTAGGCCCTTCCGTCCTGGCATTAAAAAAAAAAAAAATCTGCCGCTTTCGTAGAAACCCAATTTTTAGAAGAAAACGAAGTCATAAGCCCGTTTTCGCTTTAAATATGCGCTATTATCTTTAAAATAATAATAAATTTAATTAAAAAATAGTAGGAACATTAATAAATGTATTAACAAACAATGGATCGCACATTATAATATATACACCACTTCACTCTTCTAGGTATACTTCATGTGCATTGTGAAGTCCTGTCTGCAAAAATTATCCATCTTATATATATATATATACACTGTGTATATATATATATATAATATATGGTATGAATTTCACAATTAAACATGTGAAATGAATGAATGATGTAAAACCACAAGGAAAAAAAAATGATTCCGATGCCTTTCGTGTATTCACTCACTTCAGAAGTACACCTCGTCAGGGAATCACCGTCATTCCCAGACGAGGTGTACTTCTGAATACACGAAAGGCCTTGGAATTATTTTTCTTTTTCCTTGTGGGTTTACATCATATATATGTGTGTGTGTTTATTTATTAAGACATTAATGACTGCAGTTAAATTAGCTTTTACTAGCTCTCCTTTAAGGACACGAAACCTTTTACGTCTGGCACTAAATATCTGGTTTGTAGGTGGGACAAATGTCATGAACTACGCGGGGAATTGTGGAAAAGTAGTACCTCATGGATTCGAACTATGGGCATATTTACGTACTCGTGCAAGGCATAAATATTTTCGGATCTAAAGATTCTGTAAATTTGTCTTCCGATTACTCTTCGTATATATAACCGAACGCTTTAGAACGCATCACAAGTATCTGAAACAAACGTTACTGAAAAGAAATATTAACTTCCAATATACAGTGTTGTTCTGTGTAAAATATTACATCTTTTATTTATTCTCCTTCCTCTTGAATTGTAATTAAAGTTGTCCAAAACATTAATTACTATATATATATAATATATATATATATATAGTAAAACGGGGGAATAAAAGACAAAATGGCTGACCATCAATCTTTTATAATATGCGAATCAAAATTCAGTTTCAAGTGCACACGTGATGCAGAATATTTCAATCATCGTCTACTTTTGGGCGGAAGGAGGGAGGCTGTTCTTTTTTATTCCAACACCCACCCCATGTTATTTTTTCCCATGGTTGACTATATATAAAGGATGAACGGGAAAACCCAGGTGAGCAGGTTGGTCGAGAAGTTCGTCTGCCCTTAAAATATTAGGAATGTAGAATGTCTGTGCGAGCTCCCTCGTTTTCACAGCATAGAATAATACGTCGCCGTGTCATGTGTGGCATCTTCGGTGTGAGTGTTGCAAATGCAGTAGTAACACCGTTCTTCACTTCCTCATTACTCTGGTAACGCTGTTTTGTCACAATATCTCTGATGTATTCCCAGAGAGAATTGTCGCAAGAGTTAAGATCAGGCCACGTCAATGGTGCTGGAGATGTCGCAGACCCGTGACCGATCCACCCGCTCCCAGCCACCCGCTCCTGCGAGCGGGCTACGTCGTGGCCAGTGTCGTAAGACCGCTTCCCGGAGATCAGCGAAGTTAAGCCACATTGGGTCTGGGTAGTAGTTGGATGGGAGACCGTCCTCCGCGCCCAGATTATGTAGCGACCCGTGGTTCGGATCCCACGTAAAGCTGTAGGTCCCCTCCCTCATATGACCTTAGATGTTGCGAAGGAGGTTAAACAACCCCAATAAAATAAAAAGTCCCTGGGAGCCAGCGCTCCGTCTTGCTGCAGCCATGCATCATGCCATGCATCATGTCTTACGTCAAGTTCATCAAGTTTTGATATGAACCAGTTTTACAGCATAGTCGTATAAGAAGCTTGATTGACAGTTCCATCAAAAGAGTATGGACCAACCACATAGCGAGCGATTAATGCATTAATGCTGCTCGCATCATGACATGAGGAGGGGTTGTGTTCAATTTCTTCAACGTAATGAGGATTTTTTTTCGACTAAATGAAGATGTTTCGTGACCGGTTACTGCGATAAATAGCGCATTCATCACTGTAAAAAACCTTCCTTCAGGAAGGACTTGTGAAAATTCGGAGCATTTCTTCGCAACATGTTTTCCTGTTATCACTGTCATGATCAGTCAGTTTATTAACAAAATTAGGACGCCTGCCACGACCGAACTTTCAAGTCTTTTTTTTTTTTTTCATATGGCCTCTCATCTTTGATCTTGGGATGCCAAGCTCTGAAGATCTCTCCCTTGTTGATTTCAAGGGTGAGCGATTTATCGGTTCTTCAACTGCAGCATATGTTTCTTGTCGGGTTGTTGTATATCGATAAATCTTAAATGACACCAATGTCGATGAGATTTTTTCCAACGAAGCAACGCCATTTTACTTGGTGGATCTTTAACTCTTTTACTGAACTTATTCTTTACGGTAACTATGGTATCACCTGTGTTTCGACGTTCATGCACCCACGTGCTTGTTATAATACGTTCTTTGCTGTATGAACTTTGATCTGCCATTATTAAACCCTGCAAAAAAAAAACTATTTTAAGGGGTATAGGCAGTGGCGGCTCGTCGGTAGGCACTGCAGAACTGCAGTACCCCTAAATTTTTTATTTACAATTGAAATAATCAAGAACAATATAAGGATGAGCTCACTGAATAACTTTTTCAATAACTTTTGAAACTTTTATTCATTGCTCAATGCTCATACTTTTATTTCAGTAATTATTTCAACCCATTCTTAGAGACAGCACCCCTAGAATTTTTAGTCACGAGCCGCCACTGGGTATAGGGATCCTGCAAAGAAAAACACCCTATATCTTAGGGTTATAGGGACTTCTCGCCGACCCTGTATATTATTATTATTTGAAAAATGCGACAGACATAGACAGACGTTTCGGAAATAAATTTCCATCTTCACTGCTACAAAAAATACATTAAGCTTTACAAGGAATAAAACAAGGGAACTTGCTTAGTCTGTCATCGCTATGTATATCATCTATGTAGATATTAGTATTCAAACTACTAAACTACAGTAAAGATGTAAATTTATTTCTGAAATGTCTGTCTGTCTCTGTCGCATTTTCCAAATAAGAATGATATACACCTGGGTTTTCCCCCATTCATCCCCTTAAGTTATGCTTCTCTAAGAACAAGCCTCTGAATGAAAATATATATAATATACAGTATATATAAATATATAATATCTTTGAGCGCTTTTCTAAGAAATCTGAGAAAAAAACGTCATCCTTTTTTTGGTAATATCTCGTAATAAACTAAGTGGATGATCAAAAAATAAATAATACTCCAATATTTGTACACTTTTAAAATACATAAAAAAATTAATTGAGGATTTTATGAATTCTTTGCATGTTTACACTTTTATTTCGAGAAATTCCTCACATTCCAGTTATTTGTATGTTTTTCAAAACGTCATTTTTGGAAAACGTGTTTTTCCGTTCTTTTCATACTTTGAATGTTTGTTTTACATATATTTTATTCTCTGGAATATTTCTCATTTCGGGAACACTGTTAGCTTTTAGGGTCACCCAAGCATCCAGTGTTATCATTCGTTTCTTGGGTTTCATTAAAAAGTTAATCTACTGAGCTTCCTCTTGGGTTTCTGGTCTTTGTTTCTCTGAATGAGTCGGTGGTGTTAGCTTTAGAACATTAGTTTGAAAGAAATAATTTTTCGTATTGATGTCGGAGAATTTATGAATCTTCTCTTCAACTCTTTGAAAGTTTAGCATTTTCAATTCTACTCGTGGAACATGTAAACTGCTTATGAATAACGATGTCATACCCCGTGTGGATGGCCAAAATTTAAATTCATAACCCGAGTTATTTCGGTATATTTTGGAAGTATATTTTAATTCTAAGGGAATATTTCATAATAAATGCGTTGAAGGCGTCATTCTCTTTGGAATAACCTTCTACCGTGTTTGTTTCCTGTTTCTTTGTTTCTCATTCTGTTATTACGTTTTACATTAGTCATGCTTCCCAGACTATTTATTTCGACTCTTCGTTGTTTTTGAAAGTGCAATTTAAACATATTTCATTCATACGTTATGGTTGTAAAATATTTTTTTTCAACCAGAGCTTTAATACCACCCATAACTTGCTTTCTCTGTTTCAATTGGCTTTCAACTTCTGATTCGCTGGTGGTTTTCTTGTCAATGAAAAAATAATTCTTTAAATTTCTCCAGTTTTTCCTCGTTCAATATGTACAGGGTGTCCACATTGAAAGGTAACTTTGAGGCGCCATATATTTTTATTGAATAATTTGAACAGCTTAATATACGCACAACTCGTAGCCCATATGCTCGAGTTTCATCTGGTATATGTACATTAGGGTACACATTCGACATGCGCACCATTCGTAGCACAAACTATGTCACAACGGCACTCCACTTCCCTCCACACATTGTCTAACATCGCAGGTGTGACGGAGGCCACCGCCGCCGTGATGCGCTCAACATTCGCACATTCAATCTGAAACACAAGAGACAAACTTAGTTATATTCATACATATATAATTATGATGCTTCAAAGTTGTTACCTTTCAATGTGGACACCCTGTATATTACACGGAGACTTTCCTTCGTTTTCAGCCGCAAGCACTCTGTGTACTATTTACATTGTTCCAACAACTATCCCTCGCAACACCGAGTATTACACTACTCTCCTCGGTTCATTCTGCTTCACCCCCACATCAGATGAGACAGGCTTATCTTTCAAAAATCAGGTTTACTCCTCTCCAGTATTTTTACTTTCACTACACGCATCCATATCCCCTTTGAACAACTATGTGCATGACAACATGACCTCGCCTCCGTCTCACTGTAGTATTTATACTGAACCATTCACTTCATTTACCTTTGACGTATACAAACTCTCGCTGCATTTAAGAACTTTACACTTATGCAATATATTCTTAGCACTTACCACAAGGACGGACCTATTCACTGCATATTATAACCTTTTGCCAGGTCCATAAATGCCAAATACAGTTTTCTGCTATTTTCATTTAGTTTCTGCAAAAAATTTGATCAGTGCAACCTCTAACTCGTTCGTCTCCGACCAATTTGTCCGTTCTTCCTTGTTCTGTCTACTACTACTCTTCCACACACTTTTCCAGCTGTACTCAAAAGAGTATAAGACTGCACAATCGTACCTTTTGTCCAATCATTTGACACATCCACTTTCCGTACCTTCCGACAAATCTTTCATAGCTAGATTTATCACAGATATTAAAAAATCGGCTCTGTTATCCTCCTCAATCAGAAACTTGAATTTCAAAGTCATTAAAACTAATCGGTCGATCTTTTAACGTCTGCTGTCACAGAATATCTTTTAGACTTGAAGATTTCCTGTTTTTAAATTTTCGTTACATTTCTTTTGTAAATACTCGTAAATTGTAATTCAGTGTAAATACTTAAGCAAAAGTAAATAAAACAGAAAATCGCCAAAATTTTTTTTTTTTTTTTTGCAGTATTTTAATTTTCAAAATATTTGTGAACAAAATAACGTTCTTGATTTATGGTGACTTGATTTATTTCAGTTTTTTGAAAAGGAAATATTCGGAAACAATTAGATTCGGTTATTTAAATACAAAGCCTCTCCATATCCACAATGAGTTTGATTCTTCTATCCCAGCCACCCCTGACCTTGGCATCTTCTCACATATATATATAATGCTGTGCAAAAAGATAAGGACACCTCATTTACTTTTGCACTTTTCGGATTTACTGTAATGTTAATTTAGGAACATTTCTTTAGATTAATCATTTTTAACTACTGTATATAGTATTGGAAAGGAAATTTTGTCGGGGTTTTAATGATATGTAGTTAAAAATGATTAATCTAAAGAAATGTTCCTAAATTAACATTACAGTAAATCTGAAAAGTACAAAAGTAAATGGTGTCCTAATCTTTTGCACAGCATTATATATATATATATATATATATATATATATATATATAAATAAGATATGAGAGAGATGCGACGTGCTTCTTTAGGTTCGTTTTTTTGTTTTTAAATGTTGCTTCAAAGTAGTTTATTTTTTAAAATATAAACCTAAAAGTGATAAAATAACTTTAACACATCTTAGGATCATATGAACCCTTACTGTTGAATGTACGATACTTTAATTATCTCGTACTACCAAAGCTGAATAATTACTGTTGCATATTGTACGTATGTACAGTACAATGTGTAATTAATTTCTCAAACATTTTTTAATTGCATATCAGTAGTAAGTACTTTAATATACTGTATCATATCATGGTATACTTGGGCTTTTCAGTATGACGTACTTTCCTGTCCCTGATTGATATTAATTATTAAAAAAGAGTTGAAAATACTATATTAGAGATCCTCAAGGACAGTGTTTCTCAACTTGGGGGTCGCGGGAAGTGCTCGGGGGAGTCCCGGTTCTGAGCTAAAAAAAATTTAGTATACATAGTAAATCCAAGTTTATTTTTCCAGTAAAAATTATGAAATATGTAAAATTAGACAGATTAACTTTTTTTAAAGCGTTTTAAAAAACTCGTGTAATGTTAGTTGAAATTATTTTCCGTTAGTAGTAATCTTTATAATTGTTAGTATATTTTTCAATGAAATATCTGTGCCTGCAGCCTGCACTGCATTTGTTAATCTTATATTCGGATCTTATATTCAGACACCATTTTTGGATACTCACTTCGTCGTGCTATCCAAAATGTACACAAGTCTTCTGACGGGAATGACAACTCTAGGGTCTTGTCAGAAGAACGTTCAGTCAATTTATCGTGTAGGTTTCTTGCAAGTTCGGCAGACTCTACCACCCTTTCATCTCTTACCAAGCCTTCCATCGTCACATGGGAAATATGATAGTTAGGGAGCTGTTTTTGCAGCTGAATTGTGTGCTGCATCTAGTGATGCACCGGAGGCAAATTTTGGCAGGAGGCCGGAGGTTCCGGCCAATTGATTTATTTCAGTATTTATATATATATATGTGTGTGTGTGTGTGTGTGTGGTCCATCGTCTCATCTATTTAGGGTTTATATATTATAGTCCTGCTATTTTAAATTATTAAGTCTTTAATAACTTAAACTTTATAAAAATCGACTTTCTATGCTTTGTGTGTGCTAATTTCTCTAAAAATTCCCATTGAACAGAATATCCTCAGGTTATGAAACTTATGATGTCATGCTGAGTAAAGTAGCCTATATCAAATCAATTACACTGGCCAACAAAATGAAACTTTTTTTTCTCATCACAAACATGATCACACTTTTCTTAATGCATTTTTCGCGCTGATTCCGAATCTGGTTTTATTTTTTGTCTAGCACGTATACAGTAGTTATATAGATACACTGGTTTTGATATTTTTAAGTTTTTGATATTGCTATAAGAAAATTTATGGATGTATAGATCACACTTAGGAATGCTAAACAACAAATACATCATATACCTTATTCAATGTACTTATAAATAAAGAATATATACATTATTTTATTAAAAGCGCTGTGAGTGTGATTTCCTTTTGTAAATTTGGCCTGGATTGTCACGATACAGCATCCAACAATGGTCCGCCATCATGCTTTCATTCCAATATCCTTGGTAGCGCTTCTCCATCATCTGAATATCTTGATGGAAGCGCTCTCCTTGCTCGTCACTCACTGCACCAAGGTTTTCAGGAAAGAAATCTAAGTGGGAATGCAGGAAGTAAATTTTTAACGACATTCGACACTCCATTTCTTTGAAGGCATCAAGGAGGTTCTTGACTCCATCCTTATACGCGGTGACTTGTTGCTTCCAAGAAAGTTTTCACATATCCATTTGAACGCCAGCCAAGCCTTCAATTCCAGCGGACTTAGTACTTTTTCAAATTCATTGTCATTCAAAACCTCCCTTATTTGTGGCCCAACAAAAATTCCTTCCTTCAATTTTGCTGCAGTAACCTTCGGAAATTTCCTTGAAAGGTATTGGAACCCTTCAGAATTGACTTTACCCATTGCTTTAACAAAATTCTTCATTAAACCAAGTTTAATGTGAAGAGGTGGCAGATAGATCTTTTGAGGATCTACTAAAGGGACAGACTGGACATTGTTTATCCCTGGGACATATGTATACCTAAGTGGCCAGTCATTTTTGGTGTAATGTTCTATAGTGGCGCGACTGTCCCACAGGCAAAGGAAACAACAAAATTTTGTGAATCCTGACTGCATACCCATAAGCATTCCTATAACTTTTAGATCTCCACAAACATTCCATTGATGACTGTCGTATTTGATTGCCTTAAGTAGTATATCCATATTGTCATATGTCTCTTTAGATGGACGGAATGGGCAATGGGGATGGATGGCATTATATTACCATTATGCAAAAGAACTGCTTTCAGGCTTCTCTGCGACGAATCAATAAAGAGGCGCCACTCAGATGCCACATACGTCTGAGATATGGCTGTAAGTAGTCCATTGATGTCATGGCAATAACAGAGAGGACCGTCTACTGAAAAGAATGCTGTTAATTCAAAATTCCGCTTTCGGTAGTAACTAATACGAACATTGTTCTCAAGTAAATTGTTCTCCTTTAGTCTTGAGGTGAAAAGCTCTGATTTCTCTTTAGACAGCGATAAGTCTCTAACAAGATCATTCAACTGTCCTTGGGTTAACTTTTTAGGCTCTAAATGTCTACCTTCAAAAGTGTACTCTGGTTCTGTAGATGGTCCGGAAATGCCAGTTGCACCTTCATCACTTTCCATGTCATCTATGATAGAATCTAGCCTATCACTTGGGGGAATTGGAATGGGCAATGTTTCATCATGTTTTACTGGTCTACGTGCTGAATCCAAGTTTGGATATACAATCTGGTGTTTGTTCTTGGCAGAAAACCCCATTAAGTTCACACTACAAAAATAACAGTCTTCATGATGATCTCTCGGCTCCCTCCATATCATGGGTATGGCAAATGGCATTGAAGCTTTCTTTTTGTTAAGCCAATCACGTAATCCATTTGAACAGCCAGAACAGATTTGATGTGGCGCCCATGGTTTATGTTGGTCACCTAGATGGCAACCAAAGTATAGCTTGTATATTTTCTTAATGTCGGTTGTAATACTTCGTCGCTGTGTTTTAGTTGTCAACTGGCCGCATACGAAACAGAACTTGTCGGGGTCATTCTTACATTGTCGAGGCATGTTGACTGACCTGAGCAAACTATAAATTAAAAAAAAATGTACAACTTGACACAACAAGTTCTTGGACTGGACTGATCTTTTGACACACAAAGCACGGCGTTGTTGCCTGAATCACAATGCTGCTAGACGTAAAAGCTCACACCTGAAAAACATAAGATGTATAATTAAGATAATTGAAATAAATAAGATGAATAAACTAAAAAAACACAATAAAATAAACACAATCAAATGTTGAAATATTAGTATTTTGCCTATTTAAAATGGTTAAATCTGTGTAGTTATATATATGCCTTCATCTTGAAAATTATACGTGCTAGAGAAAATCTGAATGCAGTTTTGGAATCAGCGTTAAAAATGCTATCCAGCCACCACAAATTTTACTCTGATGAAAAAATCTTTGTTGACCAGTGTTATTAATACAATCACTGATCACTCATAAAATAAATTATTAGTCACTGAGAACTGAAATATTAATACAATCACTGATCACTCATAAAATTAATTATTACTACAGTCATCTGAGAACTGAAATATTCGGATAGGTGCAGAAATGAGGTTTTATAGTTTTATAGAATTAAAACTAAAAGTTGTCAGAATTGAGTTTGGTGTACTTGGCACCTCCGGCCAGAGGCCGGAGTTTAGTGAGGCAGGAGGTTTTCTAAAATGACCGGAACTCCTGCTCTGCCGGAGCTGGAGCTCCGGTGCATCACTAGCTGTATCATTACCATCATTTAGAATTTTTACACTCGTGCTAGATACTTTTTTTGTTTTTATAACATTTAGCAATTATTTTATTGGCTATACTGTATACTTATCTATACTTATGGTTTGAAATATGAAAGAAACTGATAAAAGTTATTAGGCCTATGCTGCGACCTGCAAGTCAAACTTTTTAATTAAAAAAGTCTGTTTCATATTTTATAACGTATAAAAAGTAATTTATTGAAATTATACATGAACACTCGCAAGTGTTTCTTATTCCTCATTATACTCTTCAGTACCTTATATCAGGTATCTGTTAAGCACGAACTCACAAGTTAGCATGTAGCATGTACTGGAAACTTTATTTCCGAAACAATCGTATATTCCTTAAAGATCCACTTACTTTTTGTCCCTCTTTAATTTTAGATGACTTTTTAATAAAAAAAATACCAGTATTTAAGTGACTTTGTAAACAGCATTTAATTAATTTTATACACGTCCTCAAAAAACAATGTTGTGCGCGCGCGCACGGTATGTTTTAAACAGATATAAGTACGTAGCTAAATTCCACTGGCGGTTTCTCTCATTTAGGCCTAACCCAAACTCGGTACAACTCAACTAATTTGGGGCCAGTACTTCAAACTCCAAAGTTAACCAAACAACTGCACCAACAGGCGTAGTCTTAGTCAAATCAAATTCTCTGACCTTGGTTACTTTAATTTAGAACTACAACTCATTAAAAATTACTATACAACCGATTCAACATAGGTCTGAATCGTGTAGAAATTTTATATTGTGGGTCTCAACTGTTTCCACCAACTTAGCCATTAAAAATGCAAAAAACTTCACTTTTTTACGTGAAGGTCAAAATATGAGAATAAAAACCCACTCTAATAGACAGAGTTTATTTCCACGACAGTTTCGACGCCCACTGGCATCCTCCTCGGGTGGATACAGAAACACAAATGAAACAAAACAAGAGGGAAAAAACAGTTCAGGGATCGACCGTTAAGAAATTCGCACCTAGGTTGGATTCCATTCTCTCGAGACAGGAGGGGCATTTTCATTAAGTACATTCGCACAAATTTTTTTTTAAAACTATCTTCCTGTTCTAAACATACAGATTCTATTATTTTTACATAATTATTACATTTATAATTAAATTTATTACATTTAATATTGCATAATTATTAATTACAGAAATTATAAATTTATTATTACATTGGTTATTACATTGTTCTTTATTATACAGAAATTATAAACCGAAAAACGAATGAAAAAAGGCGATTAGGAAATAATCCAGAGACCATTGAGAAATTCGCACCTAGGTTAGATATCGTTCTCCCGAAACCAGAAGGGCATTTTATTACAGGGTCAGCTTATAACTACATTTCCACAAATTAAAAATATCTTCTTGTTCTATACATACAGATCCTAATGTTTTGACATAATTACTGCATATATTTATTTCCACATTAATTACTTCCATTATTACATTTACTAAAAGCGAGTAAGGAAACATTCCAATCCAGAGACATTTAAGAAATTCACACTTAGGTTCGAACACGTTCCCACGACTCCGTAAGGGATTTATTGACCAAGAATCTCATTAAAGGGTCTAACTTATAAGTACCTTCGCACAAATTAAAATTATCTACTTTTTCTATACACACAGATTCTATTATTTTTCTTTTGACATAATTATTACATTTATAAAGTACCTTACTTGGCATTATTAGTATTACAACTTCTGAAGGCATATTTGTGTTCTTTGATACGGGTTTCTATTAGAGTGGGTTTTTATTCTCATATTAGCCATTAAAGGTTGATGTATAAGCTAGCAATATATAACGAGCTAAACTGGGTACCCAAAAGGATGAAAACGACTGAAAAATAGTACAAATATTTAAAATTTGAGCCTCGACAAAAGAAGGGACTGAGGATGTTTAAGCAGACACTGGAATTCATGGTCGTATCTTTTGGCACATCTAGAGGTCTCTTGTGCCCTTTGTTTCTTAGTGGCAGTACGGCATTTGAGATGACATCATTGACTACGTGGACGTTCGACGTACGGATGAGCCTACCCAAATTGCGTGATTTTGCTCTCATCGCTGGACAAAACCTTGACCCATTTTGCATTGGTCCAATCAGCTTTTCTTTTCATGAAGGAGACTTCTTCTGTTTTTCATTTGGGAGTATAATTTTCTTGTTTTCTTGTAACTACTAGGGGCACTCAATATATTTTGACCCTTTTTTCTTAGCTAAATAATAGGCCATGGGGCTGTAATGTCTTTTGGGCCGTAAGTTTGAACTTTCTGCGCTTCACATAACTGGACTTTTCCAGTGTGAACCTTCCCCTCCTTGTATAAAACCGCTTTTAAACGCCCTTGTATAAAACCGATGGTTAACGCAGTTTCGAAAATAGCGTCTGACAGTGATGTGCGTCGTAAACAGAGAGCTGTTATCGAGTTCTTAACCGCAGAGAAGGAAACATTTGGAAATATTCACAAACGTCTACAAAACGTTTACGGAGATGGTTGTTGATCGAAACACAGTTGGACGTTGGTCTAAACCTGTGAGATCATCATCGGAGAGAGGGAGAGCCAGCCTCGATGATGAGCCACGTAGCGGTCGCCCGGCATCGGCTCTGACATCTCACACTGTGCAACGTGTTAACAGCATCATTCGATCAAATCGGCGCGTCGCATACAAGGAGCTATCACTGGAGCTGCGAATTAGTGAAGGAAGTGTGAATACGATAATTCAGCAACTGGAATACTCAAAAGTGTGTTCACGCTTTGTTCCTCGCCAACTGACTGAAGATCACAAAGTCCAAAGTAAAGAAATTGCTTCCGAGTTGTTGGTTCGATAAGAGACAGAAGGGGATGATTTCCTTTCACGAATTGTAACTGGGGATGAGACTTGAGTACATCACTTTGAACCTGAAACAAAATGCCAATCCATGGAGTGGCATCGTAACGTAGACTCCCCACACAAGAAAAAGTTAAAAATGGCTCCCTCTGCAAGAAAGGTTATGGCTGCCATCTTCTGGGACATGAAAGGGGTGATTCTGGTGGACATTATGAAGAAAGGACAAACAATCAACTCGGAGGCATGTATTGCTACCCTACAGAGACTCCAGAGATGTATAAAGTGAGTTCGACGGGAGAAAACTGGAAGACGTCCTTCTTTTGCACGATAACGCAAGACCACATAACAGTTTGCAAAGAGAGGCCATCACAAAAATGCGCTTGACTGTGTTAACCTACCCTCCATACAGCCCGGATCTGGCACCTTCAGACTTCCATTTGTTTGGGCCAATGAAGGATGCTATTCGTGGAAGAAAGTTTCGGAGTGACGATGAGGTTGTTGAGGAAGTTAAGAGGTGGCTCTAGTGGAACCCAGCGGACTTTTACCAGCAAGCAATAAAGGCCCTTGTTTCGAAGTGGAGGAAAGCCATAGAAAAGGATAGAGACTATGTGGAAAAATAAAAACTTGTAAAAAAGGTATGTAACTACTTGTATACAAAATTTCTGGAACTTACAAGGAAACTTGGAGAGAAAAAAGGTGGGGGCGAAATATATTGAGTGGCCCTCGTAATTTGCTTTCATACTAAAACCTCCGTCGAATCGTTTTGAGCTCCACCTTACTCCAGCGCCTTCTGTATCTGGACACTGGTGATGAAAGGATTGATCGACCTATACCTTCCTTTTGATCGCAATATCAGTAAATTGAGTCTTTATTAGTGTTCTGTCGGACCTTGTTTTGTACTCTCCATCCCCAAGAATCCTCCTTTTCGAGGTCTTGCATACTGCTGAGTGAAATACTTGAAGACAGGAAGCTACCTGCTTTTGACTGTAACCTTTTATAATTACTTACACCTGGCCTCGCATCTGGGAAAATTTCGTTTTCTGCCCATTTTCAGCATGTGTAAATCAAGAATTCATTAGCTCATGCACGCTAATTACTAAAGAAATAAGTGTGAATTTCTACTCCCTCTCGTTATAAAATATCGAAAGTAATCTTAAAATCACTGCGATATCAAAATAAATTTATGGAAATTGTCAAAAGTACTCAATAAACTTAAAAGTATTAGATTCAGATACTGATAATCATGAATTTTATGTATATTTTCTTAAAATAAGTGAAAATAATAATAAAACTGAATTTTATATAGGATGAAATGTAGAAACTTTATATTTTTGTCATTATTTTAAAGCTGGCCAAGAAACACAAAGTTATGCCTAAATTTTGCCTTCTCAAATCAGCCTCCAGCCCTTCATTCGTGGCTATCATCACTATGAATATGAAGATTATTCCTGCAGTATTATGCTACCTTTTATTTTCAGCTAGTTTACAGTAGAATGTTTCAGTTCATGAGGAGAGAAGGCCTTTTCCATAACAAGCGTCATTTTCGAACTCTAAAGCATATTCGATGTAAACTTGACACCAAAAGGACCTGTTATGGAAATAGGCGAGAAATTTTAAACTAATGGCGACGAGTGTGCATTAAGCAGAGATTACCCCTACTTATTCCTCATAACACTTTGGGAGGGACAACAATGGCTCTTCCACTTCTAGGTTTTTTCAAAGACACACACACACACACTTCAATTTAGTGTCTACTGGAAACTCGAAATAGTGTTCTTTGCCTTTGAAGGTCTGGTGCTAGTGTCTCCGAGCAACTGATACAATGAGCAAACCAACCAACATCTATGTTATTCACCCACAATGCATAATTGGATGTCCCCCTGCACTAGGAAATTAAAAGAATGGGACTAAGAAATACAAGCTTAAATGAATAATGTTATGCATGTGCATATTTTGAAGCACTTATGCAATGAAGTGTTAAGAAACAAAAACTAATAATAATAATAAAATGATTGCATAAATAAATAAATAAATAAATATACAAAAGATCTAAGTTAGCCAGTTCATGACAACTCCATGCTTTATAAATTAAAGAAAACGATCCAGTTTTGGAATGATTATGGGATACTATTTTATGAAGCAATTAATAAAAATTCTTTAATAATACTTAAAAAAAAATCAGTGAATAAATAAAGTACAAATGTTTTTAATAAATGTGCAGAAAAATTGCATGTCATATTTGTGTAATGAAATAAAAACCATTTTGTAAGAAGTAATTACATTTTCAGAAAAAGTCACTCTCCATGGAGTCTGTATCATCGAATCCATCAGATTTTTCCGATAAATCAGAGGTAAGCAAATTGTTAAAAAATTAATAAATAACCCAAAATATATCGCTAATGAAAATAATATTGGTTATTTCGGCACTTATTCCTCTTCCCCACGCAATTTCTTTTTTCCCGGTTAAATCAACTGTACGCCCTTGACAATTGGTTAGGTTAAGTCATGATATTTTGGTTAAATATCCTTTAATGAGGACGACTTGTTTCTGTTTAAATAGAAAAATACAATGTTTATTTTTGCAAAAGTGATGCGAGAGGAAAAGGAACGAGTACTGTTATTTCTACTGATATTAATAATAATTGTTAAAAATATGTTAAACGCTGAAAATCATTTATGACATGGGGTAATACTTATTAAAGTCACATTTTCGTGATATTTTCAGCTTCCTCATTGTATCCTAAATTCTTTGCTTTTAGATAAAGTACACAGAAAAAGATAAAAGAGACACTTTAAAGACTGTACCGTATTTTGCCTTTACCTCTTAAAATTACAGCACATACGGAATGAGGAAACATAATGCCATTACAGTGCGTTGTCCTTGATGCAGCGAGTATCGACAGATTAAAGATTCCTAAAAATACTTTTCTTTACACTAAATAAAAGGAATAGGATTGAGGCAACGAACGTACGAGGGACACATCCCACCCTCCTCATCTGAAAACAGAAATCAAGGCATGAATGCAGCGGTGAATAATATTGCTGAATAAATATAGCTTCGAAAACTTCCTCCATGGGACACAACTCGTGGTAAATATGGCGGTGACGTCATTGAAAAGGTACTCTGCTCGTTGGGATGTTCAGCGAGTGTCCAGTGACAAAAAGCTTCGTATTTGGTCGTTTTTTTTTTATGTTGTGAAACTAAGGAACACTTACATCTCTATTCTCTATAAACTTTTACATAGTCCTATCGTAACTATATAACACCAGTCTCTCTTCCTATGAAATGCATTTAATTTTCCAACCATAACAAAAAGAATTTCACACAACCAAAAAGTGGTTATACTAATGGGGTTATTTGTTGCATATATATATATATTTTTTTTTAATTTCTTAATCGTATATTTTCATGGTTCAGCCGAATCTTCCTTTTTAACCTCTGACCCCTCATTCAAATTCATTTTCACTTCATTTAATATTTTCCTGGTTCTCTCTTAGGAACTGTCGTGATAAATTTCCTTGTAGTTATTTGAAACCATACTCGTTCACACACGTGTTCAATAAGTCTCTCTCTCTCTCTCTCTCTCTCTCTCTCTCTCTCTCTCTCTCTCTCTCTCTCTCTCTCTCTCTCCTTAGACAACCCGTGTTATGATTATGAATCCTGCATGCATGCCAGTTTCCTCGATCTGTTTGTGGTTATGAGTTCATTCCTTAACTATAATGCGTTCGTGTTTTAAAGAGTTGTGTTAGTGAAATTTGTTGTACCATATGATTATATCCGTCTTTTTAAGCACATACTCTATAATGAGTTGGAATATTGTACTGTATACAATTGCATCGAAATACATATATATATATATATATATAAGGAAAGAATTTATTAGAAAAAAGAGAGGGGGTTTCGTTCATCATCACTGGAACCTTCTCAAGTAGAAACGTTACAAGGACTACCGAATTTCATTTGAGGAGGATCCCGGTTGGGGGGCCGAAAAACACGTCCTTCCTTTGTTAATAATAAATTATTTTCACTTTTCCTTTCATACAGCGAATCTTATTATTCCAATATATATATATATATATATTCAGTTGAATTTTAGTTAATAAAACGAATTAATTGCGAGATGGAAAGGGATGGCATACTTTAAGTGTACAGAACTGTTGCCGTACATAGACGAAGGTGTGGTTTCAGAGAGGGTATTTGACGCCAAGTGAATAGCTTTAAAAATTATGTACAAGAAGCACCCCCCTGGTTAAAAATTCAAACACCCTTCAGAATGGGTGACAATATGTACTCGCTGTTTCCCGAGATGAACGCGGTACGAACCATATCCTCGTTAAGTCTTAATTAAACAAATAGATGTTTGTGCAAAGAACTTCGAAGTTTATCACGTAAAAAACTTTAATATAAATGACATCATTGGGAAATGGCAAAGCAGTGAAGGAATAATTGCACCCATTATTTGGGATTGTTATTATTTATTTTAAATATAATTTTTTGTAAGACCATAGTTTATAAAGAGGTATTTTAACTATGATTCTCTCTCTCTCTCTCTCTCTCTCTCTCTCTCTCACATATATATATATATATATATATATATAATATATATATGAGAGAGAGACTCGGGAATAGTGTGTGTTTTATGAAGGCCTAGTAAGCCGGAATAAAAATAGATTCATCTATGTATGATCTTGAACTCTCTTTAATTTTCAAGCTTCAAGTCTAAATAACAGTTTTCAGATGGCGGTTCTCTTTGTGTCGGTGCGGTTGGCACCTGAAGCACTTTATGTACATTGTAGGAAAAGTTTGAAATGAGTCATCGTTCACCATTCGTGCTATACCCTCACACGTACTGTATACCCCAATTCAGAAGGGGAATGAAGGTATAATTTAAGTCTCGCTTCACACGAGCGTCGTTTTGTGTTTAATGATGATGATAATCATTAAGTTTTTCTTAAAGAAACCGTAGACATTTATGGAAATAAGTTCATCTATTAAGAATACAATATTGAAAATCACGGGAAGAAAAGGGACCCCAAAAATGAGTACATTTTTCATCAAATCGCCTACTGAGAGAGCCTTTGAAGTCCCTGTATAAACTGTAGACGTTTAAATATGGTAGGAAATTTTTGTACACCTTAATATGGTGCGCATTTTAATAAAAGAAGTACAAAAACTATTCCATAAAATGAAAACGATGAACCCTTTCGGTCAGCATCATTGAAGGAAATTTAAAAATGGCTCTTGGTCCAAATTTGGATGAAATCTGAAGATTCAGAACGGAACGCAATTTCATAAGACTTATTCGTCAATTGAGACGGATGTTTACATGCAGTCTGTCCAATCTCAAGAAATAAGGAACCTGTAATGCGTCTTGAAACTATCTTGAACTACCGTACAAGTAATTTTTAGTTTTAATTAGATACAGTGAGCCGAGTATCATGAAGAGATCAAATGGGTGCCGATGTGTACGAGTGTCATTATAAACCTCCTTTTATTTCTATTTTATATGCACCCCCTGAGACGAAATGCAATTTAATGATTTCTAATTTAAGTCTTCAGGAAATTATCGTATATATATATATATATATATATATATATATATATATATATATATATATATACAGGGTGTTTCAAAAGTCCCTCATTTTTAAAATTTTATTAAAATAGCAATTACAAGAGGAACCAAATGACAATTTGGTTGGTGAGTCTACGATTCATGAGAATTTTGGTGGCATCAAACTTGGCTTCATAAGTCTACTGGAAAGTCACTGGTACACCTCAAAGTGGCCACCGTCTTTTTCGAAACAAGCGAGCCACCGTTTTACGCATTCTTGGCCGACATTGGATAACATTTCGAGTAACAGAAGCACACGCATTCCTGATCCGTTCTTCTAGTGTGGGGAGGACTCGCGGCTTGGTGGCGTACACTTTGCTCTTAATGTAGCCCCACAAAAAGAAGTCGCATGGGGTAAGATCAGGCGAGCGAGCAGCCCATTCGATGGGACCACGGCGACCAATCCACCGATCCGGGAACTGCTTATTCAGAAGTGAGCGAACCTCACGCGAGTAATGAGCAGGGGCACCGTCTTGCTGGAAAATGACTTCTTGCATGTCAGCTACACCTGACAGTTGGGGGATGCAGAACTCCTGAAGCATACGAAGGTAATTGTCTCCGTTGACGTTCACGGAATTTCCATCTTGATCCCGGACGAAGAACGGATCAATCAGCCGAGCTGAGGAGATGGCACACCAGACGACCAATTTCGGCGTGTCCCTTTCATGTTCACGGATCTCCGCAGGATTGTGAGTTCCCCAGATGCGGGTGTTGTGGAAGAGAGCTTCGTCGCTGAACCACATGTGCTCCAGGATCGATGGGTCTCTCTCGTAGTGATGCAGCAGTGTCTCACACATCTCCACCCGGCAATCGTAGTCTTGAGGTTCCAGCTTCTGAACCACCTGGATCTTGTACGGATACAGCTTGAGACCACGCCGCAAAATCCGTTGGATAGATGTCGCGCTGATGTTCAGTTCCGCAGCAGCTCGCCGAATGGACTTTCCTTGACTCTGAGTAAACGCCTCACGGACAGTTTCGACATTCTCCTCACTCCGCCCACTTCGAGGTCTTCCTGATCGTGGTTTGTCCTTTACGGATCCGGTCTCCATAAACTTCCGGTGGGTGGCGACGATGGTGTTCCTATCCGGTGCATAATGCTGTCCGTAAACTGCCCGGAATCGTCGCTGCACTTCGACCACAGATTGAAAAACATCCTGCCATGCAGCGATTTTACACCTCTGCTCTAGAGTCAGCATGGTAGCAGAAGAAAACGGAGCAAAACTTCAAATGTAGACTCAAAAAAATTCTCAACTACTGAGTAAGAGTTTACCACAAGATGAACGTCGTTGGTCGATTAGCTGCAAAGAAAATTGAAAATCAAATACGTGAGGGACTTTTGAAACACCCGGTATATATATATATATATATATATATATATATATATATATATATATATGGGATGAATTTCACAATTAGACACGTGAAATGAATAAATGATGCAAACCCACAAGGAAAAAGAAAAATGATTCCAAGTTCTTTCGTGTATTCAGAAGTACACCTCGTCAGGGAATGAAGGGTGGAGGAAAGATGAACAAAAATATATACAACGGGACAGAAAAACAAAAAGATTAACACAAGATTAACAAAGTTGATTAGAGGCAAAAAGTATTTTAAAAAGATATTGTCAATTTTATACATTCCCGTACTGTTGTTGAAATTATTTTTAAAATGGATAAATGCACATTCTAGAATATTCCTTTCGATTATATCTGTGTTCTTAGAGCATTGAGAGTTGTCAGTCCTGAATTTTTAGATTCCGAGTTATGCAATATCATGAATATTGGTACTAAATTACAGTACCGGGTGTCCGAGAATTATCTGTACAATTTTTGGCTGTTATTAAAAGTCAACCATGAAGTGTAGAAATTCCAGTTTGTTCCATTTTACAGAGAATCTCATTAAGTTTTTTCTGATACCACGTTTTGACAAGTTTTTTAGAAATGTACGCGGGTGACAGACATTGATGATTTAAAAGCAAGAATCACAGCTGCTATTGAGCGAATTGATGTGGATATGCTGCAGCGTACATGGCAACATTTGGAGTATCGATTGGATGTTTTGCGAATCACTAATGGTGCACATATCGAATGTTTGTAACAACGTTACTCTAATAAAAAACTTTTGAAAATACAGATTCTAAATAATCTGTTTAGGAATTTTACGTGTGTTGTCAAGAATTTTATTAAAAGATGAAATTGTACAGATAATGTTCGGACACACTGGAATTTCTAAAAAACTTGTCACAACTTGGTATCAGAAAAAACTTAATGAGATTCTCTGTAAAATGGGACAAAACTGGAATTTCTACACTTCATGGTTGACTTTTAATAACAGCCAAAAATTGTACAGATAATTCTCGGACACTCTGTATGTTACCCTATTTCATTTTTAGATAACTGCCTTAGGAAAGCCAAGAATAGGTATTATAATAATGTAACTTTAAAGGAATTTGAGCGTAAAAATATCCTTAGTCTACCTTACTATGTAAATTTTCAATATCTCCCGACTTTACTAAAAGCAATTGGTATCAATGTAGTCTTTAAGTATAATAATATAATAATATTAAGTATAATACTGTAAAATCACGCTTAATAAAGAATAGCCCGGATAATCTGGTTGGATGTGTGTATTCGATCGGATGTTCACAATGTGACTTAGTATATACAAGCGCCAAGCGGTAGACTATCGCTCGCGACCGTTGTACAACTTGGCCCTCCGGGCGGGTAGCACTGATCCAGCTACAAAATTTTAAAAAACGCCATTACCCCCACACACAAGTAAAAAACGCAATTACCCCACCCCCACTCCCCCAATTACCCCCACCCCCTCAATTACCCCACACCCACTCCCCCAATTACCCCACCCCCTCCCCCACTACCCCCGGGCGGGTAGCACTGTGACATATACTGCTACCCGCCCTCCGGTAGCTCGCTATCGTTCGCGACCGTTGTACAACTTGGCCCTCCGGGCGGGCAGCACTGTGATCCAGCTACAAAATTTAAAAAAACGCCATTACCCCCACCCCTCTCCCCACTACTCCCACCCCTCTCCCCACTACCCCCACTCTCCAAATTACCTCACTCACTCTCCCACTACCCCTGGGCGGGTAGCAGTATATGTCACAGCTGCGTTCTTTTCGGTAGTTTTATCGCGGTGCTGGGGCCTTCGGACCCAGTAATTGTGACCTAGGACCGGGAAACTTGACAGAGCACATCGGCAACTCATGGGCTATCAGTTGGTGGTGGTTGCAGAATTTTCCGATGTGTCGTTTAGGCTGGGCACGGTTCCGAAGAAAGCGGACAGACAGACACATTTTAGCTCAATAGTATATACTGTATATAGGATAGGCCAAACGGGTAAAACGTTAGATATTAGGGTAAAACAGCATAAATATGCGTGTAGAACAACAAATAATTCTAATGCATTGTTTAACCATGATTATTTTAAAAATAATCTCAATAATCTCAGTAACAGTGCGGAATGTATAAAATTGACAATATCTTGTTAAAATACCTTTTGCCTCTAATCATCTCTTGTTAATCTTGTGTTAATCTTTTTGTTTTTCTGTCCCGTTGTATATATTTTTGTTCATCTTTCCTCCACCCTTCATTCCCTGACGAGGTGTACTTCTGAATACACGAAAGGCCTTGGAATCATTTTTCTTTTTCATTGTAAGTCTGCATATATATATATATATATATATAGTATCGATGGGAAAATACAAGCTCTAATTAAGGGATATTCAGAAAGGGAAGAGGAAAATGCGATAGAAATAATAAAGGAAAACCCCAAAATACTTCTACAGCTTTGCATAAAGAAAAACAAGAACGCGCGCCACGATCAGGCCGTTAAGGAAAGAAAATAATGAACTAACCGACAATTTAAAAAAAAATGTCCGAAATGTTGAGAGCTCAGTCTGAATCGGTTTTCAGTGTCCCGAAAAGGGAAAAAGTGGTATCTGATCGAAATCCCTTCGAAGAGAAATTACAAGGAGAGCATATAACTGATTTTGATTTTACCCCAGAAGATGTAGCGCGATCTATAGGACAAATGAAATCGCATTCAGCTGCAGCTCCGGAGAAATGAGAGACCTTGAAGATTAGAACCTGTAAGAATGGAATAGTTACACACCTATATTAGATATGGAAAAGATCCCTAGACACGGGAAATACCGGGTATCCTAAAGAAGGCGAACATTGTCCCTATATATAAAGGAGGTTATAGGTCTCATTCAAAGAACTGTAGTCTAGTGTCAATGACATCCCATCTCACCAAAGTATTTGAAAGAATAGGTAGCAGGAAAACATACGACTCTTTGGAGACGCAGTAAAGATTCGGTGAGAACCAACACGGATTCCGATCAGCAAGATCGTGCTTATCACAACTAATAGAGCATTATAACAATATCACTGATGCACTTCAAAACAATAACTGTTGCGCAAAATTTGCTAAAACATTCGACAAGTGCGATCGTGGTATAATAACACACAAAATGAAACATATAGGAATAATAGGCAGAGTAAGAAAATGGATCTATAACTTCCTTGGAGAACGTGAGCAAGTTGTTAAAATCTGAGGAATATAATCAGCAGAATCAGAAGTATATAGGAACCAGGAACGTACAAGGAACCAGCTGGTCTGTCGCTGTTTGGTGTCCTTTGCATTCCCTTCGTATCTTTGTTTTGAAGAATAATTACAAAAAAGAAATGCAATAAATTTTTATTTTACACCAGACGATATAGAACGAACTATATATAGAACAGCTGCAATCACATTCAACAGTAGGTTCGGACAGATGGGACGCTGCTCTAATTAAAAAATGTAAGAATGACATAGTTACGCATCTATGATATATAGGATATGGAAAATATCTCTGAACAGTGGCGGTCCTGGCATTTTGGCGCCCTAGGCGAGATCATGCAAAGGTGCCCTTCCTCTGTCAACAGCACACTCCCCCCGCCCCGGTGCATAACCTCTGTCGCAATAAAACACACTGAAAACACATTGTCTTTAAAACACAAAGCACCTCCTTCATTTATTGTTCTTAGCTTCAAGTAAGAAAAAGTTGTCTTGAAACAAAAACTACAAAGAAATCTTGTATGAATAATAATTGAACACTCGATAAAGATTCCCAAATATGTTGCAAACAAAATAAATATTCCAATGTACGTATATTGCACACAAAAAGAGAAATAAAAAACGCTAATAAATCACAATGTAGCTTAATAAAGGAATAAGATTGCCAGCTAGCGAATAACTTAATTTTAAATTTGGTTTGGAAGTTTTAGGTCTAGTTGTTTAACTTGTTTTCCTATTAAAACCTGATCCTCCTGGTCTTCCTTGATGCAAATTCTTCAATGATGTCATCATAGGAAATCTGCTCAGAAACCGCATGGTTCATGCTGATGACAGCAAGACCACTGAGGCGGTCTTGCATCATGGTGGATCTCAGGTAAGTCTTGATGAGCTTGAGCTTGGAAAAGCTCCTCTCCGCTCCAGCCAGTCATTGGAAGGGTGACAGCAACCCTGAGGGCGACCAGAGGTTAGGATAGATCTCTGTGAGCTGCTTTTCATGGATAAACGTCAGCAGCTGAAGTGCTGTCATGCTCGTAGATGGCAGTTCAGGCAAATTCTTTAATTCCTGTGCCAACTCCCTACCATCTAGATCAGAATGTCTTCGACAGCTTAGTGTTGCTGAGGTTTCTGATTACTCTGTCATCTCCTCATTTGACAAGTTTTGGAAGTTTGAGATCACTCAAAACTTGTCTCTCACTTCTCTCAAGGTCTGCAATCTTTCCTGAAGTGATGAGATAGCAGCATCCACTACCACATTGAAAAAGGTCACCTCCAAATTTTTAAGTGCGTCATTGATGGGCTCATCATGGGACTCATAGAAGTGCCGCTTTGTGGACCTTAGCCTCTTTTGCTGGAGAACAGCCTCCACATTTATGTCTTCGCACATGTCCATGGCTGAGGTTTGTGCAGCCACAAAGCCTGTTGTTCTGTAAGTGCTGAGAGTTGTTTCAGTCTTCTTTAGCAGATTGACAGCCACATCCAACTGCATTGAGGGAGACTGGATTAGTTTGCTGACTTGCTGTATGTGGCTTAGGATGTCATACCACACCACAGTGTAGATTGAAAACCGGTATGACCCTATCTCCTCTGCCAAAGACTGGGCATCAATCTTTACCATAGGTTCAGTGGTTTGACTCCTCACCTCAATGAGTGCATCTCTCACTGATGCTGCTTGGTACCTTACTGGCTCAATACTCTTCACCCTGCTTTCCCACCTTGTTTCTGACCATGATTTTAAAGTCAACATGGTTCTTCAGGATAGCCCATCTTTGTGTTAGTAAACCGTGAGTTGGTGAATTTCTCGAGCCCTGGACTGGAGCCTGTTTGAAAAAAAAAACAAAAAAACGGGCGTGCTATGTCGCCCCCGCCACCAATTGGCGCCCTAGGCGGCCGCCTGTATCGCCTATGTCCAGAACCGCCACTGTCTCTGAACATGCAGGACAAGTAATGTAGATAGATATGAAGCCTATAGACCCGTGGGCGGCGTGTCATTGACATCTCTTATAGGTATTCGAAAGAATATTTAGAGGAAAAAAAAAAATCTACGTCTAAGGGAAGAAAGTAGTCAACTAGAAAGAATTCAGAGAAATTTCACAGCTGAAATGAATAGATTCAAAGTAAATTATTGGCAAAGATAGTAAAATAAAATATGTACTCCTTCGAAAGAAAAAGTGAGGTGCGCACTATAATTTATGTATGGAAAATAACTGAAAATTTGGTTCCTAACCTCGATGGACTTTATAACCATGTGGACAAGAAATACTCTCAACGCTGAAGGAAAATAGCGTGTCGTCAGAGGGCTAAGATGATTTAACTACTGCCAAAAGAAAAAAGGAACATTAATGGTGCCGATGTGGCCACCTTGAAAAGAAGACTATACAGCAAGCACGTGGTTCAAAACAATCCGAGATATGTCGGGTGTGCCTGGCTATGTGAGATGAATAACTCAAGAAGGCAACTCTCCCGTTCATCACGCTGACTCGAGAGGCAGGGCCGGGAGCCTGACCTCCACGAGATGAAGGATCGTTGCAGGAAACTCCTGCCATATTACCATATACATGTCGAGAGAAAGTAAAAGATATCTGAGTGGGAACTAGTTGCTAGTGGGACTCAATCCCGCGCTGCTTGGTTTCATAGTTAGCGCTCTTATTATCCATGCCCTTCAGAAACCTAAAAAAGGTTTCTTCAAACGAAGCCAATACTGTATTTACCCTCCTTCACAATCCCTCGTGCTTTAAGTGAATAGCTGCCATGAAGACGTAACACAAGGCTATTTCCCAACAAATTATAAATTAGTTTTAGTATATTTCTCGTGCATCTTTTCTTCAATTAAATTTTTTCCGTACGTGCAGTTCAAATTTGAACGAAAATTACGTGGTGGTCCCATTTGATCAAATTTTCCAGAAGTGACAAACCGAGCGATAAAATGTTCAAAAATTAAAATGATCATGTAAATTAATTAAGATTACGTGAGGTCGGTTGGGTTAGTTTGGCAGTGCGACATTCGACCTCTCAGCTTGCGAGTGTTGGATAATTCGATCAGATGAATATAGCACCGAAATTCGTGTGGTTGGCCTAAATTTGGTTCCGTTTCGTAACCTAACCTCTTAATGCAAACTTTATGTAAAGGTGAAGGTAAATTTAATTTTTTCTATAAAGGTAAATGTTTTTCGAGCTTTTGTAAGTTTACAAATTTTTGGACCAACTTAACTGAACTTAGCATGTTTGTACAGAGTCCTACAAAGTCCCTTTGCAATGATATTACAGCATATCTGTATGTTGCCTTTGTTTTTCATACAAAGGGACTTTGTGCCCACCCTATAAGTGGTTTCTGTCTACTCTCCTTTTCAAAAAATTTTCAAAGTCTATTTGAATTTAGATTTTTAAACTTTTCAGAAACGTAAGACCAATGTAAAAAACGACAGTTTAAAGCCATAAGAATTGGTGTTTGCATTTTTTTTAGCTTATCTGCATGCACACGTAAAGCAGTCATTCATTCATGAAAGAGCATCCAAGCGAGAAGACGTAAAAACGCGTTAAAAACTGTGTTTATTTCGATTAATATTCCGCAGATACCTCTAAAAACAATTAATTTTCATTGTTGTGAAATAAAATTAACTTATGAATAACTATAATTTTATTGTTTCCTCTTGTACATAACTCAAACCATTCATCTAAGTGGTGATACAAAATCAAACCTAATTAATACTCAGGAAGTCTGAATTCATACCATAATTTAAAGTAATGGTAGGCTCACATTATTTATGTAATATAAAGAGAATATTGTTTTTTTTTTAGAGTATATTTGGCAATTTATTTAACAGTATTGCAGCAAAGAAGCTAAAAGAATAACGTTCTTGATATTTTAAAAATTGAGGAAATTGATGTAATCTCGAGTTTCGCGCATAAAAACATAATGAGGTAATTCCCAATCTAAAGTTAAAAATTGAACAGAGAACGCCTTATACATATATTTTGCACTAAGGATTTTAACACGATTTGGAGAGAGAACGTGACAACCTTTGTTCGTTAAGTTCTCGTGTAGGGTTTATCATATACGTTAGAAAAAATGTAGCTAACGCGTAACGTTATACAGTATATCATCATAATGAGGTACGTCACAAGAATTAATTTGAATTATAATTAATAATGAATTATCTCAATCGTGACTTCCCGTCAGCGAATAATCAATCTTCACATCTTGGGAACTTTAATGAAACATTTGAGGAACAAAAAACACTCATGTGAATTAAAATCTTGATTTATAATCTTTTACCTTCATTTTGCTTATTATCAAGTTCACTTTTTATCAGTGGAAAATTAAAATTTTTAATACTGATGATCCTTAACGAAATATGGCTTAAAATAAATATATATATATATATATATATATATATATATATTGTGTGTGCGTGCGTGCGTACAGCGTGTGCGAGAGAGAGAGAGTGAGAAATATACAGTATATAAACGCTGTGTCATATTTCGGTTAATAAAATTAGCATACGTAAACAGTTAATACATGCTTTGAACCGAAAAATGGGTTAAATTATGACTCATTTAAGGGTACCATTCACCCTGTCAAAAACTGTGAATTTGAAATAGGGAACGGGTGGTAACTTTTCTGAATTAATTTGAAAGGAGACACTCGTTCGTTGATTGAACGTGAAATTTATTTACAGAATATAAAAAACATTAATCGTTGACTTCCTTTTAAACAGTCAATGTTCACTACGACGAAAAAACGGTTATTTAGTTTATATCGAACGAAACTGTCTCTAAAATTGAAATCAAACGAAAATTAATTTCACGTCTTTTGAGTAATTGGCTTCACTCAAACTTTAAAAGCTCTCGGACCGAATTAAATCGTTTTAAGTGAAAGGAATGTAAGCACATTAATGGAAAGTGTAGAGTTTCATATCTAGATGGTGAAAAAAGGAAATAGACTGTTTTAGATGTAATTCTTCACCGTCAGTGGAGTGTGCGAATCGTGTTGAACTAAGACGAGAGAGAGAGAGGTTTATCGTATCTGAATGTAAGTAAAAGAAAGATATGCGTCACGTACGACGTATAGAATGTTATGCTATAAGCTTTAAGTAATATTCTATAACTTATGAAGGAACCCATTTGAGCGCTTTCCTGCCGTGTTAGGCGTTCCATTCCTATACGGGGTGAAAATTTCGTCGTATCCATCAAACATTTAATCCAAAACCGATTTTTTCCAATTTTTGGAAACTTGCATATTCTTTCAGTGAAATAGGTTTGGGAGGGTGTTTGCCCCCAGATATTATCATTCATTATCGAGATCATTTTATGCTCCCAGTTATCAAGAATTAAAGACAATAAACCCTTTTCAGATGAAACGAATCTTTCGTATCAATCAACGAACACTGTATCTTAGCTACGGCAGTTAGTGTTCAGGGAGGCTCCTTTTTCTATAGGTTAATATGACTGTAGAAAATAGTCATTAGTAACCTTTTTACTTTTATAAATTTCAGTCATTGTTATCATGACCAAATATTACATTATTAATTCGTTATAGTTGCATATTTTAAGAATTTATTAGTTAAGTTTTACGAATTATTTTTTTGTGAATCTGTTGACAGTTTGACAAGGATACTCCTAAATGCAGAGGGTTTTTTTTTAAGGAATTTTTAGAACTGCATATTTTATAGGCCACAGATAGATGAAAAATAACTTATCCTGCACTATCCATTATCCTATTCACTTATCAATGTTATTTTCTAGTCAATCCTACTCGCTTATATTTGTGTTTTCAATAAAACTAATTTGTGAACATAAATTTTAAACTTTTATTGGATCGTACAGTTGTCAAGGGCGTACAGTTGACCTAAACTGAAAAGAAGAAATTGGGGGTGTTATAAAGGAAAAGATCACTTTTATTCTTTAGTTTATAAGTATTTTATGGGCTAGCATACCTTAAATTAAACTTTACAGCAGGTGGCAATATGTCTGTGAGATTCTTTTCATATTCCTGGCAGTGACTATATGATACGTTATTGCTGGAATAATATTCTACAGTACATATCAACTGGAAAGAGCGAGCCGATTTAACTTTAATTTATGGTAACAGCTCTCCGTTTGTGATTTAGTAAACATACAAAATACATCTTTGAACTGCACATACTTGCTTACAGAACTGCACAATTTTTTTAGAACTGCACGTTAAAAAAAAAAAAACCCTACTTGAATGGGTGAATGCTGTCTCTAATAATAATGGATTAAATATGCTTTGCAATAAACCGTATTTAAAGGGACTGAGATTGAGGAATTATTGTTTAAGAGAATTAGTTTTTGCCATTCGTGGATCTACAGAGGAATGACAAAAGTGGACAGACACCTTCGGCTCTTCCAGTTTTTTTTTTATAATAAAAATTAATAAATAATAATAAATTTATTGAATTAATATATTTAGAATCGTGTTACTTTCCCATTTTCAATATGTAATGCTGACACATTCCGGCATCCCAATGATGAGTTTTGCCATTTGTTCTTGAGGACAATCATCGTGGTGTCTATTTACTTTTGTTAACACTCTGTAGTTAACTTTATTTTGGATATCCTTAAATTTTGTAGGTTCATTTCCATTATTTTGGATGTAAATTTGCGGAGTAGTTTTCCCATGAAATAAAATCTAAGGGAAAAATTATCAAATTCAACAAGAATTCATAACTGGTTGGAAAGGAATCTGATCAATAAAAAAAATAAGCGACCACTTATAATTAAATGTATTCTGCACCCATTTACATAAAGTGCGGGTCTCATTGACCACTGGTTTAAGATTATTTTTTCAGCCAATTATGAATTCTTTGATTTTTTAATTTTCAGTATTTTTTCTCCTAGATTTTATTTCGTTGGAGAACTTCTTTCCTCATTTGTTTTTAGTTGATGTCACATTAATGATAAATTAATCTTTAATTGTTTTCGTAAAAGCATTTCGCAACTATTACTAGATAGCTACTGATGGTGGGAACCATGGACTCCCGACACCCTTCTTTATAATGTTTAGATTATTGAGGCGGTTATTCATCCAGAGATTGAGATTTCGTATAGGGAACTCGTCTGTTGACGAAATTACTGTTTTTGTTTAGATTTTCTAAAGGCGCAGAAATTATAGCATGAATGTGCGGTGAATCTTGCAGGATTGAATATAGTGTCATATTACAATATTAAAGTCTGAAACCACTTTCCACTTATTCTTGTATAATATTTTGTGGGATGAATGATAAAAACGTTTTGTCTTGTATTTTGCAGTGGTTATGAAATCAACAGAATTAACCCACTTATAAAATGGTTATTTTTAATTGTGTGTGTGTGTGTGTTTATTTTCGAAATGAACGAAACCAATCAGAGATATGCAGCTACACACTCTTGAGTTCAGTCTGAGGGGGTCTAAGAAAGAGTTAGGAAAAGCATCATCAGACTTCATCTTGGCGTTATTAAAGAAAGATATATAGGCGGAGTGAGTTTAGTATTGAGTGGTGTATAGGCCTGTCACCATAATTCAGTATGGCCTTTTTACTTCTCCCTCTTGTACATTAAGAATAGGTTTGATAAATGCTTAAATACACGCCTCATCTATAACTATCTCTTAAGACTTACTATAGACTTATAGGTATGAAAAGCCTCTTTCAGTTCCCCAGTACTTTCCTTAAGTTGGTAGGCTTTTCAGCCTTCTTTAGTTAGCCTTATAAGGCTAAGTAACGAAAATATCACGACTTAACCTAACCACTCGTCAAAGACGTACAGTTGACCTAACAATTGGTTAGGTTAAATCGTGATATTTTCATTACTTAGCCTTATAAGGCTACCTAACGAAGGCTGGGGGCCCTGATCTTTAGGTGATCCGATTATTGGAGTTACGGAATATAAAATAAGTTTAATGGCAGTTATCTTAATTTAATAATTTATAGAGTGGTACAGTTAGTTTATTTTAACTTTATGCAAGGGATAGACCAGGCCTGAGAGGGCCAAAACGATCCATTTGTTAGTCGACGTCTCTGTCAACAAAAGACAGAAAACTGAAACAAAAAGTTTTAAACTGTGCATGTATGTATAGTATATTTGGAGAAAAGTGCTCAAAAATGTGGGTTTCACAGAGCAGATGTACGGGATATGAAAGAGTTTCGATATGCAGTGCAGAAGTTCTAATTGTGGCGGCTGTACACAAAAGCATATGTTCTTTACGCATTCCTCACTCGCCCAGAGTAGGTGCGAAGAGATTGCATGATTTAATAAAGCTTTTATATATAATTATGAAAGCTAATTAGAAGAAAAGCTGTTATCAATGTTATTATTAGAGCAGCGTTCAGAAGGTTTTTCCATCACCACTGCAATTTATCTCCTAAATTAATTTCTAAATGCATTAAAGAACTAAAGGCAGACAGTTGACACTTGACAGGTTTATGAAACTAAAAAAAGTGTGTATAATCTCTGAAGAAGTGATGTTGCATTAGTTAGGAAAAGTACGATAGTTATAGGATTATAGTTTGAATTAATTAAATTAAAATAAAAAAAGAATGATTTCACCGAAGATGGTTCAAATGACGAACCGCAGTCGTGTGTGCGGCTGTTTTTAAGTGGATTGAAAACTTTGAATGTGTAAACGGTTAAATCTTTTATTTTTGTTTATAGTTTTTGAAAAAAGTGGGTTTAGGATCTGGAAGACGAGTGCCACGGTTCCCTTATGGTGGACTTCTATGGAGTGCTTATTTATGGCAAGTCAGGTTATATTCCAGATGCCACATTGCTCACTCACTCTCGTCTCGAAACAAACCCTATAACACAGAAAAGGGGAAGACAGAATGCGCATGATCCCTAATTTGATTGCCAAAAGAAATCAAAGAAATGAAAGATATCACTAATGTCAATGCGAACGTCTTCAAAGGAAAATTAAACACCTGGCTTAAGACAGTCCCCAACAAGTAGGATGTACCTGGCTATGTAAGATAGATTGCTGAAGGAAGTAATTTTCTCTTCCATCAGGCCAACTCTAGGGTAGAACCTTGAGCCTGACCTCCATGTTATATGGGGCCGTCGCGCGAAACCACTGCAAGTTTGTAAGTGTACCTAGAAAACCGTTATTTGAGTATATGGATAAAAAAGCCAACGTTGAAGCTAAAAATATTTTCAAAACCACAGATCAAACGTTTCGGAAGATACAACTACAGTTATATCTAAAATTAAAAAGAAAAAAAAATCATTAAATTAAATAACAAAATTTAAGAAAAAAAGTTCAAAAGAAAAGTTCAAAATTTGGCAACTGAACTTATTACAATGTTTTTCTTTACTATACACTAAATTCCTTAATTTTTCAAACAACTTAACTTGTCACTTCATAAAATTAGAAGTAGAACTAAACAAACTCTTAATTTAAAAGAGTTGGTTAAAAGATATTAAAAGAAAATAAGACTAAAAATATAGGTAATTTTATGACCCTTCAATCAAGACTTATTTTGAATCATTTAATATTTGTCTTTGATTAGAGACAAACTTTAACATTTGTAGTTCCAATTCATTTATGTGATACAGCTAAGACTGGTTTGTTTGTTTATGGATTGGTTGGTTGTTCCGTTTTATGTCTTTCGTCCAACTGAAGACACTGACACTGAGACTGACACCGAGACTGACACCTAAGACTAAAAATTTCTCAAGTGAACATGAATCGTCGTTACTGCAACAGTGATCACGGATCGGCGACTTAATTGGTTTCTGAAGCAAAGTTCTGTTACGAACTCCCAAAATTGGTAACCTGAACTGCCAATATATGTAGCATTACCACTACAACATATAATTGAAGGAATAAACGAGGTCAGAGGTAAGGGACTCGTAGATAACATTTCTTTACGTCTAAAAATTATCTACTGTTGAAGTTGTTTGTAAAGACGAACTTAGTCAGTTTGTGGATATAAAAAACAAAGATTCTGGATCACCTGAAGATCAGGGCCCTCAGCCTTCTCTAGTTAGCCTTATAAGGCTAACTACGAAACTATCACGACCTAACCTAACCAATCGTTAGGTCAACTGTACGCCCTTGACGATTGGTTAGGTTAGGTCAGGTCGTGATATTTTCGTTAGTTAGACTTATAAGGCTAACTAAAGAAGGCTGGGGCCCTGATCTTCAGGTGATCCAAGATTTTAAATCTTCATCTTCTGGCTATATAGGGTATGGAAATCCATATATCCATAGTAGGGCATGGAAATACATTCGATATTTTTATTGGCTACGTATGAACATCTGCGCAATAGGTTTTGGTAGAGGGTTTTTGGATCACTTTAACATATTGCTTCCCAAAGTATTCTGGAAGCAATATGTTTAGTGATCCCTCCTGGGAAGCAATGTTAAAAAGAGAGAGGTTGATTGGTTAGAAAGAGGTTGGTAATCTAGGTTAACTAACGAAAATATCACGACTTAACCTAACCAATCGTCAAGGGCGTACAGTTGACCTAACGATTGGTTAGGTTAGGTTGTGATATTTTCGTTAGTTCGCCTTATAAGGCTAACTAAAGAAGGCTGGGGGCCCTGATCTTCAGGTGATCCAAATATTTTACATTCACAAAAAATGGCAAAGCATAATAAGTTAAGTTGTCCATAAATTTACATTTTCTCGACTAGCTAATCTCTGAATATTATAAACTATTGTAATGTAACTGTAATTGGTTGTGTAATGTCTATTTTTGGGAAGCAATATGTTAGTGATTAACACTGGGAAGCAATATGTTAGAGAGGGGTTCCTGGGAAGCAATATGTTAAAGTGATCCGGGTCTTTTTTTATGCAAAGAAATATTAATGTTTGAAAGCTTTGGAAAAACCCAGTTGTAAATTGACAAATTTAGGGGTCTGCATTCTAGTCTCTCTAGATCTGGAGAAGGTAATTTTGAATCTAAGATAAATCCAAGTTTGAATGGGTAAACATTACTGTCGTTAGGTTTAGATTTTAAAATTCTCACTTTTAAGTTCAATTTCTATACATTTTTTTTTGTTTTCTGAAAAATTATATTGTGATTTATCAAATACAAATAAAATAAATTTTTTAGCTCAAATTAACAATATTTTAAAGAAATAGTTTTAGAATTTAAAAAAAAAATTCAGATTTTTCTTCCATTAATTGAAAATGACAAATGTCAAAGTTTTAAAAGCGTATCACGTGACCATTCAGTTATCACAGTTAAACCTGATAAATGCATAAATTTGGTTGAAGTTGATAAGACAAATATGAAAAAGTTTGATAGTTTTAAAAATTTAGAAATATCATTTAAAACAATGTGAAAATACTTTGGAAACAAAATTAAACCGTTTCTCGCGTAAATTACTGACCAAAATATTCGTAGTAAAGACAAAAGTTTAGACTTGGTACAAAGGCGTGAACTAACGCATCATTTGAAATAATTTATTCTTATGAAATGTGCAGTGTCACCTTTTAGGCTTCCATCATATGATAATGCATCGCATTTTTGCGTAAAGTGTCCAATGAATTTTGTCAAAACTTTTTGTACTGCAGAAGTGGAATTTAGGTGGCCAATGTCGCATACTTAATAATGATAATAATCAGTGAGAAGTGCCAGAAACTGGCACAGCTCTCAGGCCAACTAATGTAGCCTATTGCTCCAACTGTTGTATTATTATTATTATTACCAGCTTCATCGGGATTCGAACCCCGACCTCGGTGTTTTGCTTATAAGATAATGGTGTTTGCTCACTGAGCTACGGATACCCTTATACCTAAACTTAACGTTTTATCGTATGAACAACCTGAAAAATGTCTTGTTAATACATTGTATGGTAAAATGGTGCCTCAAGTTATATTTAAAAAAAACTTTTATATCTTAAAACATCCAATTATTTCACTCATTACCACATTCTTCGCGGCTACGACGCGAAACTGCTTCCCGTAGATCAATGAGGTTTAGCGCCGTTGGGTCTGTTCATTAACTGGATGGGTGATCGTTCTCCGCTTTCAGATGATGTAGCGACCCGTGGTTCGGATCTCGCGTAAAGCTGTAGATCCCCTTTCACGTGACCTTCGCCGTTACGAAAGAGGTTAAACGGCTTTAAGCATTATTATTCACTTATTACACTCTTTGTCGGCCTATCATAACTAGATTCTAGTTCGCTTTTACTTTTAATTTCATAGACGTGTTTTGGAGGTAGTTTAAAAACGACAAAAACATTCTATCCACCGCTACGTCTACTCGTATCTTGAAAAGGCTCACTTTTATCACAACATAAATTAATAATGTGGCACTGAGCAAACTGCGTTCATTCATTCTCTTCCCACTAAATTGCATAAAAGGTAATGTTTCTCCGTGAAAGTAAAATGATAAAATGCCAACTTTATAATAAAACTTAATATCTATTATTAAGAGAGGGTAGAAGAACTGTTAGTTCGTTCAGGCAAGGATAACTACATCCAATTTGCAAACCTTACTTTAAACTTACTGTTTATATTCAATTTTTAATACGTGTATTTTACCTCATTAATGCAATTATTTAAGTTTCGTTTATAATGTGTGCATAATTAAACTTTTTTTTTTTTTTGTGATGGTGAATTTTTTTTTTTTTTTCTACATTCGTCAAATGTTTGTAATGATTTTTATTATACGTGAAGTAAACGAGAGTACAGTTTATTTCAAAAGTAACTCGCGCTTTTATTTCAGTATTGGAATAAAAACGTAGTTATATTTCCGAAGACGACTTATCGCTTGCAAAATTGGATATACTGGGCCACACCGATATTTCGATAAACCGATGATGGTATATTGATGAACTTCATAATTCTATTTCAGTTTTTCCTTTGCAGAATTAAAACTAAAATTCGCGTATGTGGGATAAAGTTTCCATTTTCAGTGAGAAACAAAAATTAACTACTTTACACACCTGCAAAAATTTCACTTAACCGCAAATGTTATTTTTTAGTAAAAAGCAGTATTTACTGCTCGTATTCAAATCGCTTTAAGTGGTGAAATAAGATAAAAAGTGGGCTTTTACTTATCCTTTCAAGAGAGAGGAACGTTTCATGGTTTTCCTAGAAGGAAAATCGTCAGTAAACGCTGAAGAATCGTTTTACACCGCCTGTGACGTCGAAGTGAAATGGGAAGCAACTGCGTTCACATGTTGGCAACACCGAATACGCGGGTAAGTGCTGATTTTAAGACGTTTCAGGCAGTGAAAGAGGGAATGCGAATGGCGGAATGGATGAAAGAAAGAAGAAAGGGGAGGAGGGAAGCGAGACTTTGAAAGAGGATACAAGCGGGAAGTGTTCCCGGACTCATCCGCATATGATACCATTTTTATTTATAGTAGGGTCATGATTGCGAATCCCAGTGTTCTTTGCTGCGTGGTTCAATCAATCAAAGCTTCAAACGCTTGGTTTAAAGTTTAATGAGGAAGCGTTTTGACAGTGACTTGGCAAACGGAGGGATACTTGGCAAGAAACAACTTCCTATGAGTATTCTCCCAAGAGTAATTGGAGGCTTTATTATTTAACTTATATATATATATATATATATTAATTAGTGGTGGACCGGATGTCAGTTTCAACATCTGCGGATGCGGATATTTAGTTAATCTATCAATATAGTATAGAATTATGAATATATGACAATTCTTCACGTTTCGTGATGTTATTATTATGGCAGGCAATGCATAAGAATTAAAATTAATATTAATGTTTTCATTATGATAAAATAATAACTTTCTCAAGAGTTTCAGCCACAGAAAATTCAATGAAACAAGTTTCATTCAATTTTCTGTTACCAAATATTTATATTTTGAGGTTTATATATTTGTTTGTTCATTAATAATAATTAATACTTTACATGAAATGTGCATGACTGGGCCTTATAAGCTACTTTATAAGCTAATTTAATTGTAAATTGCATAATTTATTAGAGGTAATATCCGCATAACATCCGCAGTCAGAAATGCGGATGCGAATGTTAAAAATGATGCGGATATCCGGTCCACCACTAATATATATATATATATATATATATATATATAATATATATATATTATATATAATAAACCAGACACCGATAATATACGTAGTCCCCACTTCATACTCGTTTACTGCTCCTATTTTTGTCGGTACAACCACCGGCGGATCCAGGGGGGGGGGGGGGGACTGAAGGTTCTCGAGCCCCCCTCCCATTGACTACTCATCTTACGTGAAAAAGCCTTTCCTCTTATCTTTTCAGATTTACTGCCTCTTTGCCACAATAAAAACTGGCTGATTATTATTATTATTTATTATTATTTTATTATTATATTATTATTATTATTATTATTATTATTATTATTATTACTTTCAATTACCTTATAACCTTTGGCATTAAATAAGACTCGTAGATTGACTGTGTGTTCTCTTAACGAATTACTGCTTACTGACTCTTAAACAGAGCAGCCACATTTTTTTTTGTGCATTAGCTAAAGGTGGTATTCCTCTACTATATACTGGGCACCAGCCCCACCTGAAGTACTACCCTAGATTCGCCACTGTGTACAACTTCAATTCACTTTATAATTTCGTATTCATTTGTGGCAAGGAAGTGAAGCTCGTGGGAACGTATCGTATTTAAAAGGTGGCGTATACTTCTCCGATAAAATGTTGGAAGGTGACAGAGTCAACAAACTGAAGTACTAATGATGATCTCACTGACGACAATTAAATGCCTGCAATGAAGACAAGCTTTAAAAGACATTAAAAGACACTCGACCTTCAAGTAAACGTTCCACAAATACAACCTTTTACATTTTTAAAAATCACACACACACACATATATATATACTGTATATATATATATATATATATATATATATATATATATATATATATATATATATATATATATATATATATATATGAAAACTATAGGGCACGAAATGATAGTATTAACGGACCAATACCGTTACAGAATCCAGCCCACGGAATTGACTTAGGAGGTCTACATTGTTTTTCCATCCTCGTGTTCCTTGGCGACTCTCAGAGCTTTCTCTTCAAGTTTCTGCTTCCTGAACAATTAAAGACATCAGGAAAGAGTTTCATTTCTCTAACTGCAGCAAACGAAAGGCATCCATGATCCAAACGAGTAATGATTTCATGACATGGGCTGTAATTGTAGAGCAGTAAGAATCGCGCCATTGATTGCTGAACATTCGGCCAAAGTTTGATATTCGTCCTGTTCGGCCAATTTGGCCGAATTGTTTGGTTCGACCAAATAACTGCGTCATGTTCGGCTTTGACCTAATTTTTAAAGGTACATTTCCTTTTTACTTTTGATTGCTTAATTTGTTATCTTAATAATGGTAAAATCCAAACTAAAACTAGGTCTCTCTTTGCTTTTAATGGAATGTAAAACAGTAAATGAATAAAGTAAAAGATTATTTTATTAAAAAACAAAATAATTCTTTATTACAGTAATGTTTTAAAACCTTTGAATATATTTCACCCTTTTTTTTTTATTTCGTATATAGGCATTCGTATGTAGTTGGTTTATTATATAATTACTCATTAGGCCTATTATTTATTATTACCCTGTAGTTTATATATATATATATATATATATATATATATATATATATATATATATATATATATATATTATATATATATATATATAAAGCTTTGAGATTCCCCATTCTTGGACAAGGACTAAAATGGAAATAACATTAAAATGGAAAACTTTCCGTCTAAATTTTTTGTTTCCTAACTGAAAAATGTGAAACTCAATGGGAGAAAAAGGCCTCTATTTTCGTTAACACTTTAAGAGCGTTCGTTCCATATAATTTAATTATACTGTACAAATTACACACGACTATCTTTCTCCTACTTTTATCCATATTCTTTAATTAATATACTACGATTAATGTTCTTTCCTTCAATTTCATTTTTATAAAAGCGCTTCGAGGAATTAGAAAACCAAACCGGTTTAGGCTATTTGGCTCAACATTTCCTTAGCCAATTATTCAGTGGGCGACAGGGGTGCCAACTCCTTCAATAGACTTTTGGGAAACTGTAATTTTTTCAGAAGACAGATTTTTCCACTTTTATATGAACGCGTAGGGAACTGCCAGCGACGTACAATCGTAGAGTAGGAACGTAATATGGGATACGTTGTGGCCAATGTGATAACACCGCTTCCCGTCGATCAGCGAAATGAAGCGACGTTGGGTCTGGAGAGTAATTGGATGGGAGACCGGCCTTTGCGTCGTTTATGTAGGTACCCGTGGTTCGGATCCCACGTAAAGCTGTAGGTCCCCTCCGCTATATGACCTTAGATGTTGCGAAGGAGGTTAAACAACCCCATCATTACATTAGAAGCAGAATACAAACACAGAATCTCTCTCATAGCCTGTAGTAAGATTTGGGTTACGGAGAAGTCGGTTTATGTGAGAATTAAAGGACTGTAACAGGACTTGTATACGAAATTCCTCGTGTTTGACATTGGTTAATTCTAGAGAAGGTAATCTTTTCATGGAATATGGTGCTTCAACCCACGCTGCTTGGAACCCTTGATGACTAGCAGCGAGACCCGAGTTTTAATCATGCATTCCTTTCAGAAGAATATTCGACGATGACATTCCAAATCCTCATCATCATTAGTGCCACATTTCCAAATAAAAATTAGTTTTAACAAATTTTCTCTTCAATTCGTATTGACTGATGATTGTACAAAAAAAAAGAAAGTAATATCCACTACTGTTTCCTTCCCATCGTAAAACTTAAATTTCAAACGCGCGTAAACGTTCTTTATACTGTACATTAGAAATTTTTTTTTACGAAGTTTTGGAATATCACCAACGAATTATGTTCTATAACAAAGTCGTCTCAGCAGAAAAGACTTCTTAACGTTATCCGTTGCTAATACTAAACAGCTTATATTTACACTAAGTAGTAATGTCATATATCATAATACATAATTATTGCCGCAACAAACTAATTAGTTGCTAGGATTGGCATTTTGATCTTAACGCAGTGGTTCTTAACCTTTTTAGGCTGCGACCCAAATTCTGGTCGGGGGCGCTAGCTCGGCGGCCCATCCCTTCAAACAGTTCACTCGTAATAGATAACAAAATAAATAATTCATGGTAACTTGATTAGGGATAACATAAATAAATGACACTTTAATAACTCAATCAAAATGGCTTGGCGACCCAGGGGTAAGAACCACTGTGACTGATTTTTCATCTTATTACAAATCTTAAACTAAATTTATATTACTTATTGAAGGTAAATTGAATAGGAAATATAAAGACTTGTGTACTTTAATATTTTTAAGAGTTTCATATTTATTGAAATAATCAGGTACTAACTTTTATATTTCGAAAAAAATAATTATAAATTTTTATGGGTCCTATTATTATCTATAAAATAATTAAGTTATAGTTTATTACTTATTTATTATATTATTAGTTTCTTAATATTATATGGTAATAAATATTATATCAGTTTAATAAACAGGCGATATACATGTCTGTATGAAGGGAAGTTTTGAAATTGCAAATATTCAAAATGTTTAGTCTAGTTTGTGTAGAGCAAGGCTAAGAATACGAATTTGCTTGTGATTAGAACGGGTGCATTTCTGGTGCTTCGGGGAGGAAACAAATTTGCAGTACTCTTGCTCCTGATGACTCATGCACTCGGACCTATAAAACTAGGAGTGTCCGCAATACAAACTAACGACACGAGCAAGAAAACTATTATGAATTTGACTGCTCATTCAGTTAAGATAACGCAACCCATTCTTGCTTCTAGTGGGGATAAACCACTTGCAGAAACTTCATTAATACGCTCACCTTCTATATACTTGGTAATGATGCTGCGAGCTAGTAGTACCCTAAATGGGTGTGTGGGCAGAGCGAGCGGTGTTCTGTAAAATTGAAGTTTTTACTTTGTTTAAAACATAAATCTAAATAATTTGTGTTCTCTTTGTTGACCTCATATATATAAAATTATATATATATATATATATATATATATATATATATATATATATAGGGTGGCCCAAAATAAAGTAGCTCCTTTAAGTTAATGTAATAAATAATTGGGCTAATTTACCTTGGGCCACCATATATATATATATATATATATATATATATATATAATATATATAATAGAACGACGCTTGTGTAGAAGAGCGTCGGCACAAGATGAGGAGAAAGAACGAACAAATGAAAAACGAGGCACCTCCCAGGAATCGAACCCGGGATATATGTACGGCATGAGAAGGTGCCCCCTCGGGGCATTCGATTCCGCTCGTATGTAGGAGAATTACTTTATGACTGATCGGGGACCTTGGTGTAGTGGTTAGCATGTCTGACCAGCAATTGGATGATCCCGGGTTCGATTCCTGGGAGGTGCCTCGTTTTTCATTTGTTCGTTCTTTCTCATCTTGTGCGGACGCTCTTCTACACAAGCGTCGTTCTTTACATTAATTATACTGTGTTGTTTGCAGTTAAAATGTGTGTAATATATATATATATTTATTTATTTTTATTTATTTATTTTATTTATTTAACCTAGACGAAGTTGATTTTGTTTACAGTTGGCATGGTAACGGATGGTCGACCAAGAAGGATGGAGCATTGTCTCCGAGAAAGAAACTTCGTTATGATTTACGTGTTTGAGGCCCTCTGGCACCTGTCCTTAATTTATTTGCCTCACGACTTCAGTGCCATTTTGTTTGCGCCAAAGTTGGCGGTCGTCAGTTTTATATGTTGAGGTGTAAATCGTTTTGGGTTCAATAATTATACTGAAGATTTTAAAATTTTAGGATGGTCAATTTCATTTCAAAATTGTTTTAATTAAATACTATATATTAATACTGAATTTTAGGATTGAGACTTTTTTAATTAATTTTTATTTATTTGCATTGCTTTTCCGACTCGTTTACATCTGCTTCGCTGCCAATACGATATTATTTTTTAATCTGTGAAAGAAAATTTTAATGAGATAAACTGATTTAATTAAGATAATTAACTTAAATACGTTGCTTCTTAACTTACAGTACCTCAGTGGACACTTTACCTTGAATTCCTGAATGGAAGTTTGCGTTTTGGGGAAGCGAGCATGATCTCGTCTCCTGATTGCGTTTGCCAGATTTTTTATAGAGTACTTGTGATTAAAATGAGATCTATCTAAGTGTGGTGAAATGTCTTGTATTATACTCGGAGAAGAAAAAACTTAAGTTTTAATAATATCTAACTGGTTATTACAGGAATATTCAAGTAGCTATGATTTTTTTTTAAACATGGAACTGCGTAACATTTGGTGTGTGTGTACACACACACACACACACACACACACACACACACACACACACACACACACACACACACCTTTCAAATGTTCCGTGCGATGATTCCTCATTTCACGAAGGTCAAGCCTCTCTCTCTCTCTCTCTCTCTCTCTCTCTCTCTCTCTCTCTCTCCTCTCTCTCTAAATTATATGATGTACCTGCTTGACTGAATAAAACTTCCTACTTTCATACTGATGTAAACAAATTGTCCTTGTTTCGGTGCTGTTCCTCCATCTTTTCCTCCCTCTGACTTAATTACGCCTGAAATTAGAATCTCTTCCAAAGATTTTTTTATTTTTTTATTTTTGCTCAAGTCTAGGAAGACGTACTGTCCTGATGGGGTCCCTACTGTTGTTTTCAAGAATTGTGCTTTTATGCTGACACCTTGCCTAGGCAACCTCTTTCGTCTTCGTCTTTGTCTTTCATCTGGTAATTTTTCCTTCCCGCTGGAAGTTCGCTTTCATTCAGCATGTCCCAGAGAAGGGTGACCGCTCTCAACCCTCCAACTATCGTCCAGTTGCTTTGATTTCTTTCCTTTCTAAAGTTTTTAAATCTATCCTTAATAGAAAAATTCTTAAATCTCTCTCTCCTCACAATCTTCTTTCAGAGCGACAGTATGGATTCCGCAAGGGACGCTCTACTGGCGATCTTGCATATCTCTTTGACTCTTGGTCATCCATCCGGGATTTCGGTGAAACCTTTTCTATTGCGCTTGACATATCAAAAGCTCTTGATAGTCTGGTACAAATCCAAACTGGCCTCCTTCGGTTTCTATCCTTCTATCTGTGCCTTCATCTCTGATTTCCTTTCTGGCCGATCTATAGCTGTGGTTGTGGATGGCCACTGTTCTTCTCCTAAAACTATTAACAGTGGTTGTCCTCAGGGCTCTGTCCTGTCATCCACTCTCTTCCTTTTTATTTATTAATGATCTTTTAAGTTGCACTCCCTATCCTATCCACTCCTATGCTGATGATTCCACCCTTCACTTCTCCACCCGTTTCATAAAGTGTCCCTCTCAACAGGCATTCCATCATTCGCGTGAGACTGCTATGGTACACTTGACACCTGACCTTTCTACTATCTCTGATTGGAATAGAAAAAACCTTGTTGCTTTCATTGGCTTAAAATCTCAGTTTCTTCATCTGTCTACTCGTCATAATCTTTTACACGACTTTCCCTTTATCTTCAACAATACACAAATCAATCCTTCCTCTTCTCTTAACATTCTTGGTATTTTCTTCTCTCCTAATCTTTTCTGGAAAGATCACATACTCTCTCTCTAAAATAGCTTTTAAGAGGTTGGGTGTGCTGTACCGGCTCCACAATTTCTTCACCCTCACTCAGTTGCTCTCTTTACAGGGGTGTTGTTCGCCCCTGTATGGAGTACGCTTGTGTGTGAGGTGACTCAACTCGGAGTTCTACTTGACCGGGTGGAATGAAAGGCCTTTCGTCTCATCAACTCACCGCCTCTTACGGACTGTCTTCAATCCCTCTTCCTTCGCCGCAATGTTGCCTCTCTCTCTTTACTATCGCTATTAAACGGGCACTGCTCTTCTGAACACTCTAACTGCATGCCTCCTCCTTTAAGGAGAGCACGCATTACCAGACTTTTGACACTTCATCATTCCTTTCCTCTCCAAATCTCTGATGCAAGGATTAATCTGTATTCTCAAGCTTACATCTACCTAACTGGTCAACTCTGGACCAACCTTCCTCAATCCACCTTTCCCCCTGTCTATGACCTCCAATCTTTTAAACGCAGAGTGTCCAGGCATCTAGAAAACTTTGGATCTTGATTTCGGCCCTCTTTTGTGAGAGGCGGGGGAGAGGTCATTTTATGGACATTCGCCCTTTGCCCCTCCTTCCTGCTTAAAAAAGAACCAAAGAGAATAATGATCTCGGTGACGTTCGATTTTGAAGGCGAGGATGCTTCAAGATCATTTCCTCTTCGAAGGAACTGTTTGATGCACCCAGGACCCGAATGTTCTCCGACACGTTCTTGTAGCGTGCGTAACGCAGGCGTTCTACATCTTCCACAGGTGTGTTTGTTACATCTTCACAGAACCAGAACAACAGGTATTTCAGCCGTTTTTGCCATAGTTGTATGTATTAGGAACAAAACGAAGGTCTTAAACAACATGTATTTATTTATTCAAACATTTCGTGATCTTAAACCAATCCTGCATCATCTTGACCGATCTTAGTTTAGCAATGAAGAACAAAATAACAATATTTTGCCTTTTTTGGATATAATAATGATGATAAATTCTATACATCTGTAGTGGCAGAGACTTTATCAAAATACTTTAGCGATGTTCCATCAACACAAACACGACCAAGATGACGTCACACAAGTACGACCAAGATGACGTCACATCGCGAGGATTCGCTCAAAGCATGTCCTTATGTCTTGCCTCACGCATCAACCTCGTTACAAGGACTTCTCGAGTAGGACGCCAACATCGCATCTCTCTCTCTCTCTCTCTCTCTCTCTCTCTCTCTCTCTCTCTCTCTCTCTCTCTCTCTCTCTCTCTCTCTCTCTCTCTCTCTCTCTCTCCCCGAAGAACCAATGACACAAGAGATGTAACAACGTGTG
This sequence comes from Bathynomus jamesi, assembly GCA_023014485.1. NCBI lineage: Eukaryota > Metazoa > Arthropoda > Malacostraca > Isopoda > Cirolanidae > Bathynomus > Bathynomus jamesi. Next base: position 260,303 of record JAJOZX010000543.1, on the reverse strand, counting down.
CATGCCCCATTTTGGTCTGGTGTCATTCACCTAACTTTATATAAAGCCTAATCATTACCTCGCGCGTTATTAATATTGAAGTCGTTATTATATTGGTCATTATTTCAAGTGCACGGTAATTTCAACTGCAAACAATCAAATTTTATTTGTTTCATTCATAAATTATTTATTTTGTTTAATAAAGGAAGAAAACTCATTCTATCAATCAACCTAATTAATATTATTTGGTCTGCAAAGACCTGGTGACCCCAGCCCTCATTAACAATCAATTATCAATTAACCATTATTATCATCATTATTATTGTGCTAAATAAACCTCATGCTATACAGCTTTGCATAGAAAACCAACAAAATAAGCACCGCGAAAACATTTATAAAAAGAATCTGTTGGAATTGTTCTGATTGTATTGGATCCCATACTGTAGCACAATATCCAGAAACATTTTTTTCTAAAAATGTCTGCCGAAAGCACATTTTTCAAAAGGAACTCGCAGTTCCTTCATGCTATATATTTCATTGAATTGAATAACCTTTATTAATCTTGCTAATATTTGTGACTGTCGAAGAACTTTGTTGCTTATGTCCAGCCAAACCACTGGCCAGATTTGGATGAGACTTGGGGGATAGGGGTAACTGAGGCCGGGGAAGAACATAGGCTATGTGGTGTCGGCCTCCGAGGTCATCTGAGGCCGCTGGAGGCCTCTATTCCGGACTGGTTGAAAGATAGTGACATCATAGGCATGTCATAAAATGGATGGAGCTCTAGCGCGTGCTTTTCACTCAATGCATTTACGATTTGGCAAACAAAATGTTAATTTTTTTTTAATTAGACAAATTTTAATTAAAAAAAAAAAATATATATATATATTATATCTCTCTGTCTGTGTCACCCTAAAATAGGGAAACGGCTCCTCGAGAGAAAATTATTAGGTAAAAGTTGCTTAGAATTAATCGAAACCTGCAGGAAAATTATTGAATGCCCGGTTAGGTCAACTGTACGCCCTTGACGATGGGTTAGGTTAAGTCGTGATATTTTCGTTAGTTTTAACGAAAATATCACGACTTAGCCTAACTAATCGTCAAGGGCGTACAATTAACTTAACTGGGCACTCAGTTGAACTAACCAATTCAATTAACCTAACCAATTGGTTAGTTTTTACATTCGCGTCTCATTCTAAAGTTGCTTAAAATTAATCGAAACCTACGGGAAAATTATTGAATGCCCATTTAATTGAATAGTATGGCGGGATATTTTTGCTACCCGCACGAAGGGCGGGTTCTCTGCAAGTGTTTAACTTCCACCCGACCAACGCCGGGTCGCTCCGCTAGTAATAAAATAAATGGGTTTTACAACTTACAATGACGTAAATAATTGTGAAGCTGGACTATTTATTTTATTTAATGTGGCCCTGACGCTTTAGGCTTTACTAGGCTGAAACCTATTTTCAAACCAAATCCTGTTGAAAAAGGCAGCCATTATCTAGTTTTACTGTATTTTTGCTGTTATAATTGTAAACTAAAGTCAAAATTACTTGAATTATTGATGCCATTGTTCTCACACACGTTCCATTTATATTTAAAAAAAATTTCATTATATTCTTATCGTAAAGAAAAGCTATACCATCCGATATGTGCTGCTCATTTGTCATATACAGTATTCCTTTAATTGTACTCGCTGCAACGCAAAGTGTATTGGTAGTACCCAGTGCCAACACAAATTCAGGATCAATAAGCATATTGATATTTCTTTAAGAACTGGACAGCATCTCGTGCAGGAAGCCAACCACTTCACCTATACGAGGCCATTGCCATAAAGATTATCCTCTAAAGACTGGTAGCCTATACAATTGGTCTATAAACTTGTCTTAGTTAAAAGCATGTTGCAGCACTCTATAGGCATTTTACTTTATCTTTCAAAGATATATAACGGACAAATAATTGTACCACCAAAAAGTAATTTTATATAGTTTACTTAACTAATTTATTGAAAAACATTTTATTTAATTGTGCTTGGCACTGGAATGTATTTTCTTAAGGAGAGTATTTCTTTGTTCAGATATTCACAAAATTCAAGGCAACTCATCTCGTAATTACATATCGTTAATAACGCTGCTGTTAGAGTATTTATATTTAACCGACTTTTTTCTTCTGTCCAAAAGTTATTCATTATGGAAAATACCCTCTCTGTTGGAGCATTTGATCCAGGTAAACTCAAACAGAATTCTATTACCTTGGAAATGTTTTCAAAGGGAATTTTCTGACTCTTGAAATGTGTAAATATTTCTACCCACCTACTGTCAACTTCCAGTTCCATGTCATTCCATTCTTTAATTCTTTCTGATGTTACAAAATTTTTTACACCAAGTTACTTCATCAAATAGTTCACTGTCATTTAAAGGGAAATCGGGCTTCCTTTCAAGAATGAATTCGATGCTTTCTTTAACTTCACTCCAGGAGATTAAGTTGCGAAGAAGAATCTAATTAAAAATTTTTACTTCTTCAAAATGATGACACCACTCATTCAAATATTCTGCACACACAGCATAGAATGAAGAAGCTATATTTTTTAAACTTTCTATATCCTTTCCTTGTCTCTCTAAATCCTTTAACATTTTATCCACAGTTAAGGGTAAAAATGACTCCTGTTTTCTTTGTTAATTTTAGCTTTAAGTCCTTAAGAATACAGGCTATTTCTGGCAAGGAAGCTTTTTGAGATTCAACTTTTAAGATGCAATCATGGAATAATGAACTCTGTGTACAAAATACAGAAATGCCTCAGCCTAAGGGTTCTCAAAAAACTGAGAGAGAATAGGAGGACATTTTTCATGAGACTGAAAATACACTTTCAAAGGTTTGAATAGCCGAAGAACCCTTTCGATGGCTGGCCTCAAAGCCAGCCACCTGGTTTTACTGTATCCTAATATATTTTGAAACTCCACGCCAACAAAATCACATATTTTTCAGTTCTTCCACTCTGACTGTATAAATGTAAAAGAATGAGTAGATTTTCACAACTATCACTTCCACATCAATAGGCAGACAGTCACATGAACTTTTCATGCAGTTATTCAAAATATGGGCTGGACAATTGACACCAATTAATTTTCTACCCAAACTTTGCTGTAGCCTGAAGAAAACATTATTTTTGCCACCTCTTGATGACCCCCCAAAGTTAGTGTTTGTATTGTCAGCACATAATGCCAGTATTTTATTTGTCAGCTGATGAGAATCTAAAGTTCTGTGTATGAAATTGAATATTATTTCAGATGTCTCTCCAGCTAAACTTGTCACCTCTAGGATTTTTACCTTAACTCCCTTTGTCGGTAAAAAATACCTAACCAATAAAAGGCATAATTTGACATTTCCATGGTTCGTACAATCACTGTAAATTGTTATGAAGTTGGAAAGTGAAAGGTCGTCTTTTAATGATTGCAGAACATCAGGTTGAAAGACATTAGTTAAAATTGCCTCTGTTTTAGTACGAGCGCAAGAAAATGTCTTATTGAAGCATCTTCTGATTAGTTTTGAAGTGCAGTCTGTAGATCGAAAAGATAGGTTGTGTTTGATTGAATGGTAAGTCCAAGTTCCTTCAGCTACTGCTACACTTTTTTCTCTTCACCAAAATCTTTACTCTGTAAAAACGTTGTCAAAGGCCTACTTGATGAAGCGCAAGCATCAGCTTGTTTATGCTTAGTAGAGTTTAAATGACGTTTAATGTCACATTTTCCACCACTTGCAATTGAAAAAGTAGAAAAACATTTAATACATTTCACCATACTCTTACTCTTTGCTTTTTTTAATAAAAGGATATTCTTTTTCTAAATCTTCATTGAAAGTGCACTTTCTTTTTGAAGTCATTTTTAAAATGTATGGGTACTCTGACAATTAAATAACACGTCAATACCATTATAGTTCAAAATTTTAACTGACGAGCGTCGGCCGTCGAGGTCTGTCCTCTGTCGTACTGGAGGTTTCAAAAACGTTTTAAAATGTTTGAGGGGATGCGCGGATGCCAGATCTACGATAATGAATACAAATTACATTTCATTTGTACAAAAATTGCATAAATACAAGAATGCGGGACATTGCATTGTCCCGCATTGGTCAATGTTTTTTGCGGGACAGAAACTCTAAATGCAGGACGTCTGGTCACCCTAGCTATACCCTAAAAGTGTCCATCACCGTGCAAACTAACTCTCTCGTTAAGACCGCAGTAGGCCTATTCAAGTGTTGTACCAATACCATAGATTTGTATCACCCTGTTATTGTGTTCTTTCATATAACTCATTTTATTTTGTATCCGTTTGTTTATGTGCTCTTTTAATGCATTACATTTTTTTTTACCTAATCCACATACTTGCCGTACCGTACTTCCATTATTTCTGTTACCAATAGGCTTCATTATTTATTCTGTGTTCACTCGGCATATCTTATTAGCCTATTTGAATTAGCGTATTTAATTAACAATTAGTCTGTATAACCATTCCTTATTGCTAAGAACCAGTCATTTGTAGCATAGTATAAATGCCGTTATATAATTGTTAATAATTATAAAACACAAAACAAAGTAATTTTTCCCTCATTAAATATTGTTTAGTTGGGCAGTATGCCCAAATTGGTGACCCCCTAATATTTCATTTAAATTTTTCAGTAATTATAGTAAGCCTACTTTCTTAGCCACCAAATCTGTGATCCGTAGGCCACTAATATATATATAATATATATATATAATAATATATTTCACCCATGCTATCATAAAATTATTTAAAATAATTTTTACTTGAAGAAATAAAGTGAATCTCTTATCATGAAATAAAATATAAACTTTGCTTCAGTGAATAGCTATATATATTGCTCTCACTGTTTTAGAGCTACTTCCACTTTGCTTGTTACTCTGTATTTGACATTTTATTAGCAATCACGTCTTAAAAGCAGACTAGAAATGTACTTAATCTAGGCACTGAGAAGACAAAGATAACGTTCATATAATATAATGTTAATTTTGTCAACCTTAAAATACGACTTGATGGCTCGGCTTTAACTGTACGTGTTGCAGTTTCGGAAGAAATATAGCCGAGAAACATAGACTTTGTAAGAAGCATAAAAAGTTGCAAATTGGCATTTTTATTTTTCTGTGAATATTTTATTCATATTGGTAACAAAATACTGCCAAGAATAAAACCCAATTTTTACTGATTAGAACGTTTTTCTGCTTTGAAGGAATTTTTTAGACGAACTTTTTCCGAAAGTCTACACGAGAGAAGTGAGAGAGGAAATGGTTATTTACAACATACATGATTCTGAGTATTGTAACAACCCTGTTTCGGCTTTAGAGACAAAATAATGCGAACTATATGTACAGAGTGAGGATGCGCTTCATGTACCCCTCAAACCTCTAATTTCTTTTCAACACGATACCTTTGATTGGTTAGAAAAATGTTGTTACTGTCACCAGTCTCCTTTTTTTTTTTAGTTACTTTCAAAACACAAAATATCTTTTTCTTTCTTTCTTTCTTTTTTTCTCTGAAACCGTCGAAGCACTGTGCAGAAGTCGAAAAGAGCCTTAAAAATATTAGGTTATATTAAGAGTTCCATTTTCGGGACAAGAAGACTGTAATGTTTCTTTATAATTCACTAGTCGGACTTCAACTCGAATATTGTGCGCAGTTTTGGTCTCCGTCCATTAGAAAGGTTAGAAAGGGCACAAGCAAGGGCTACAAAATTGATCCCTTCAAGGAGAATGCAAAACAACCAACGGAGATTGGAGCGCCTAAATCTGTTTACCTTAGAGACGAGGAGGTTGCGCGGTCAGCTTATTTAAGTCTTCAAGATGCTCAATGAAATAGACAGGGTAGATTACAGAAACTTATTCTCACTTAATGCCAATCCGACAAGAAATAATGGGTTAAAACTGAAACTAAAGACGTTTAGGACTTCTGTCTGCGGCAATTTTTTTCCTATAAAATGGTTAATATCTGGAACCAACTTCCCTCAGACGTTGTTTCAAGCCAAAGTATAAATGTGTTAAAAATAAGCTAGACAAAGTACTGAATACTCTCATGGTTTAAGACTAAAACATAACGTAACTCTGCAGGAGTTCGCCTACGCGGTGTGTATGTGGGCATGCGTGCTTATAGAGCTATCTTATATATTCTCCACTTTCTTGTAAAATTTCCTCGGCTACTTTTCTAGGACCAAGGTATTTTCTTCAACCTTTTTCCGTACCCGCCTCTGGCAAGGAGGGAGCGGAGGGTGGGGAGAGAGCCTCATACTTTTCTATCTAGCTTTATACTACTGCTAGAAAAGTTGAAAGAAAAATAAACTTGTTTAATAACAGGAACCTTTCAGAGTGGACCGGAAGGTCTTTGAGGCTTCCTTGTAACTCTCTCTCTCTCTCTCTCTCTCTCTCTCTCTCTCTCTCTCTCTCTCTCTCTCTCTCTCTCTCTCTCTCTCTCTCTCTAGATTTTAAATTGCCGTTTCTTGTTATTTCTCCACATAACGCTGTTGCTCAATAATTTTGTTGTACACAATAATTCTATTTACTGGGGGACTTTCGTATGAAAAAAACAATGACAGTCGGTTAGGAGTTTAAATATCCACTTCCCAGAGATGCCTCGAACACGCGGTTGCTGGTACGCTGTTCTACTCGACCACCAAGCGAACCAAAACACCTTCCTTCAAGAACCTCGCAACCCAGTGCCATTTTAGTTTTTATTGTGCCACATATGCAACAGATGAAATGTACAGTTTCTTTCATGTGACAGGCGCGATGAATGGGCAAGATTATTTGTTCTTAAAAGAGGACTTTTTGGTTCTCTGCATTGGTTAAAGGATTAAAGTCGCCTCTTTCTCTCACTGTATATATATATATATGGTATGTGTGTGTGTGTGTTTTGTTTTTGAGTTCGCTGCAGCTAAATTTACTTTGGGGATCTCTCATTATCGTTTGGTGGGGATTTGACAGATTCTCTGACGTCAGACGGGCTAAATAATTTGAACAGTTTTCTTGTACGTACGTACATATAAATGCATGCATGTATGTATGTTCGCTGTATGCGAGTATATTTGTGCGCAAATGAAGGTGCCTAAAACTAAAATAGGAACATTCGAAAGTAAACCAAAAGCCAAAATAGATGGTGAACTCATTCAGACGAATTTGGGCCATGTCGAAGTTCAGTGACGCGCGATGCAATTGGATTTGTATTTTCAGTTTATATGAAATTTTTGGTCGTAAAAGGAAACAAAAAAAAAAAATCGAAATAAGGTCAATATCTGTTGAATTCCGCCTCGACCTGGCTTGACCTCATCCGACCAGAATTTGACCTTGAAGTCTCTCTCGTTTGAATACAACGGAGCCAAGTCTAAAATTAAGACAAAAGAAAAAATAACTGCGATAAAAGAAAGAAAAAGTAAGGATTCGTCTAAATACTTTATTGTCTTGCTTTTGCGCGCGCGGTTTTGCACTTTTTCTTTCTTGCTCTTATTTGGTGACACGCGTTTTCAAAGGCATTCAACAAAATCTTCAAATTGAATTGCAATTATTATATATATATATATATATATACACATATATATATATAGAAACGACGTAAGTATAGAGGAGTGTTCTGCACACGAGGAAGAGAAATAACGAACAAATGAAAAATGAGGTAACCGCCCGGGAATCGAACCCAGGATCTTCCGATTGCCGGAATCTGACCGGCAATCGGAAGATCCTGGGTTCGATTCCCGGGCGGTTACCTCATTTTTCATTTGTTTGTTATTTCTCTTGTGTGCAGAACACTCCTCTATACTTACGTCGTTTCTATACATTAATATACTGCGTGGTCATTGCAGTTATATATATATATATATATATATATATATATATATATATATATATGTGTGTGTGTGTGTGTGTGTTGTAAATTTTTAATTTTCTTTCTATTTTGACTGTTTATCTGAAGGTGAGAATAGACAGGCGGAATAGAATGCGTCATGAGTTCCGTACGGGTGGAGTCTGAAACCCTCCCTTCCTTTACGGCGCTGAAAAATCCATTCTTAACCACTCTGTGAAATCCGGTTTAGTTCATTAACCGTTTATTATTCATAAAGTCACTTTAGGTGGAAATAAATTTCATGCCCAAAGACGAACATAATTGTTGTACTGAACAAAATATTTGAAAGTTAAAAATTTTGACCTTCGCTGTTCTTTAAGTTAAATCATAAGAAAATTGAACTAAATATAATACTAACAATAATAAAAAATCTTTTCCTGTTAACCTTAATTCAGACTTATTTGAAAACTAAGGAATTTCCTAAGGTAATAAACCAAAATCATGAGTTAAATCCTTGAATTGGCTTTTGTAGTCGCATTTCGCTTTAGGCCAACCAATTAAATATGCTCAAAGCCAAATTATGCTCGAGAAGTGACACTTTTCTCTTGCAGACTTTGTTATTATTGTAAATAGCAAAATAATCTATAAATAAATTGAACAAAATAATGTGTGTTTTGCGAATATCATGGGGGGGGGGGGGAAAGGAAAGGGTCCAGATCCGTTAAGAGAAAAGACCAGATTCCAGAAATGCTGAAATTTCTTAAAATAGATCTGGGATCCAAACCGCGAAATATAACTCGTCCATAGTTCATCTATTTCCGGAAAGCAATGGTCCTAAGTCTCAAACCGCCTCCGGTGCGGTTTGGATTTCAGCAATTCTGGAGTTTGGACTCTTCAATCAACAAGTCTGTCATCCCAAACACAACGTTTAACATCAGAATGTTTTATGTACAGAGGAAGAAAAACTTGCAAAGAAGGTTAACCATTATAGTCTTCCAATCTTTATTTCAAATCTTCACACAAACACATGAAAAGTAGAATGGGAAGAGTGGATTAGAAAGGAAGGAAGGAAGGAAGGAAGGAAGGTAATTGGCCGATTAAATAAAGAGTAAAGTTAAGAATGAGAGATAAGCAGACAATAAAGATCACCCATGTTTCTATGTTTTACGCGTGCTGTACGTTGGAAGTGCGTGACCTCATTTGGTTTCCTCAATAAAAGTTGCCATTGTCCTTTGACTGTAAGAATAAGAATCGACTCCAAAGCAGGAAACACAATGAAATGAATCACTTCAATTAGAGGCATTAAATAATCGCATTTCATTCAAACCAAGTATCCGCAAATATGAAAGATTCGCTTTCATTTCTGGTGTTGAACTTCTATTAACTCTGATCCATTTTTAATTGATTCATCATAATTTACTTCAAAGTTCTCCTTAATTCCATCGTGATGGGCATTGGGCAGTCAGCATTTTAATACCCTCCAAAAGCAACGTCATTATAGGTGCAATTTAATTCCTTAATACATTCATACTTTGATATTTCAACATTTCAACATGTTACCTTTTAATATTCTGATACATGAATCAAATCTGTTGATTTTAAAGTTTCCTTGTTTTATTTTGAGTATTTAAAAAAAAATGCTTCAATTTCCCAATATTTTGGTACGTTTTAAGTTCTCTTAATGTGTAACCTATTTATTCAATTGGTGCAATTTAATTTCTAAAGTCCCTGAAGGTGGAATGTGTGAATTCCGAAACGTTTGAAAGAAGTAAAATGTGTCCGTGTGTTCTCGCTGGTATATGATCTTCCTTAAAAGACCACGATTTCCTTGTTAACTGCCAATCGCTAATATATATATATAATATATATATATATATATATGTGTGTGTGTGTGTGTGTGTGCGCGCGCGTGTGTGCGTGCGTGCGCGCGATGAAATTCTTTTTTCTCTAGAATATTCCGACTATATTTGCTAAGTGTTAAAACAACCATTTTATTTGGATTTCTTTCTTTCTTTCCCATCGCATTATTAAAGCTTATACAAGTTCCTTCTAACATGATTGCGTGAAGAAATGGAGTTTTGTTTATGAAATAAACGATTTTGGTTGTAGCATAATGATGTTTGAGAGGTTATGGGCATGATCCATCTCGATTGGCTGATCATGTATCAGCCAACAGCCAGGTGGCACATAAGCCAGGTAGACGAGAAGATGAACCAGACAGCCACTTTAGTTTTGAATTGTTGTTCGCGCGATTGAGGGAGGTTTTGGGCGGCAGTTGTCTAACTTAAAAGTTTAATCGGGTTCTTGTTTGAATGGTAATCGAATGTGGTCTCAATTTATGAGCAATTAATATTAAAACAACAATAAAGAAGTGAGTTCAAGATTTTAATCTTTATTTCCCTCTTCAGATTTAAAAACAAAACAATTCTGCATTTGTGTGATGTGATTTTCATGGTATCGTTAAAACATTTTGTGCTTTTTTTTCCATATTTCAAATTAACACGTGAAAATAGTTTCATAAAATTGACAGTCTCGGTAAATTTCTAAACATTCACCAAAAAAAAAAAAAACACGGAAACGCTTTGTATTTATTTATTTATTTTTTTTAAAGAATAATTTTGGAACCTTGCTTGAAAATGTAAGGCGCAGAGACCCGTACTGCGTTTTCTACTAATATATATATATATATATATTATATATATATTTATTTATATATATACACACACACACACACAAAAGTTTAGTTTATTAGGGAAACTTAAAAAATTTGGAATATTCTATCAGGCAGTTTGAAAAGTGTTTAGGACCTACATTTACTTTTTAGTGCTTATTACAAAAAATGACTCTGACGTAAGCCGATGTCGTTGATTTTAGATCTAAAATTATTGTATAGGCTGTTTAAAAGATATATATATTTTTAATTAAAGTGGTTTCGCGTGAATTCATTGAAATAAAAGCGAAACGGGACTTGACTCACTTCGTTCACGAGTGGAGCGAGGGAAGAAAGAGAGAAAGGTCCCAGTGTTCATGGTCGACCTCCCGAGTGGTTCCTGCTGATGTATCCTCTGTGGCAAGGAAGAGGGGGCTCGGGGGAGAGAGACCCCCCGAGAGGGGGAGAGGAAACACTTGGGAGCAGCCACAGAAGTTGGATGAAGGAGACTGAAGACAAGAGGAAAGGGTGGATGCGTGACCCCAACGGGGGCTGGATTAGAGACGCACCTCCGAACGGGTACTCCTCCCTGAATGGAACCACGAATGGGTACGCGGGCAAACCGACGACCTCGCTCAACAAGGCCAACAGTAGCCTCTGGAACAGACGGAGAACGAACAGTACCAACAGCATTCCTACTCTCAGTGGAGGAGGTCCTCAGGAGGGTCAGAGCCCGGTTGGCACTCAGAGTCCCAGTCAAATCTCTACTGCCAGCAGTCCCTCTGTGGCTGTCTCTTCTCTGCAGCGTGGGTCCTCCGCCAGCCCCCGTATGCCCCACACCAAGGGTTTCTGGGTGCAGGATCCCGATGATGTCCACCAATCATGGGTGGGTACCGCCGCTTCGCCGGAGGTGGAGCCTCCAGCCACGACCCTCACTTCTCCTTCGTGGCCTTCAACGACACCGAACGGAGGAAGGTATTCTTCGCAGCCGCCATCGCCGCATAAGACGCCGCAGACGGTGCTGCCCCCGTCCCAAAAGGTACCGCAGTCGCCCGCTTCCTCCTCGTCGGGGAATACCAATTCCATGGCACCAAAAGTCTACAAAGCCACGCTACTTGGGTCAGTCGGCGTTTGTGGCTTTTGTAGGAAGTTGACCTCTCTTGACCCGAGGCTGACCTCCTCCTCCTCCGTGAGAAGAGAGGTCACCCTGGAAAAGGCTTTTATTTATGATTCGTAGTTCCTTTTGTGTTTCTTGCTTATTATTAACGGCGTTAATCTTTGCATTTCTTTGATGATGAACAGTTAAAATTTGGCAGTTTTCATAAGTGCTTTCGTTGAGAACGTGAAGTGGGTCAAAAGGGGTCAGTCTTCAATTGCTGATTGTAGTATCCTTGCTGCCATTTCCCCGCATTATTTATTATTTAATGTGTGTGTGTATATATATATATATCGGTATATATATATTTACCCTTAAAGTTTAGCTTTCATTCGCTTCTTGGTTTTTTAGTTTTATTTTCTTATTTAACGCAATGTCAAGTTAATTTTTCGAACTTGCACTTTATTCCTTACACTTGGTGACACTTCATTTCTGAAGTAAACCTCATATATATATATATATATATACACACACACACACTGTATATAAACTGGTGTTCATTGTAATGCAATAATGGAGTCAGACCATTAAAAGAGCAAGTATAAAGCGAGTTTTAGCTGTAAAGTTAAAAGTATTCATTAAAAGGAAACAAAATTGAATAGAAAGTATTTCTGCACAAATAAAATGTCTGGATGAAATCCTTCAAGAATAAGAGTTGGCAGATCAATCGAACTTGCCCGTATTATTTGCTTTTGGGGCAGAAAGAAACCAGTCAAGTAAATCTTGATTTTTCTCGTGCTGTCCACTGTCGGTATTCAAGATGTATTTCGAATTTTTTATCCTCATCACAAATAAAAATATTATATAGTTCGGGAAAGCAAATTGTATATCCGAAATCAAGTTGTATAAAAGGAGGAAAAACGTGTCGCTTCATTGGGTTTAACTGTATCATTAAGGAAAATGAAGTACTGTAATTGCATTGTGTCGATAATTTTTTTGACAAATCTTTAGGGCTTTTACAGAACCCCAAGAGTAAAATGAGTTCCTGGAAGGAACTATTGTAGTAATCGATTTTACGCGTAATGCTCTATTATGCTTAGAGTGCAAACAGTGTTTCGTCCGTCGAAAGAATCGTGAAAGATGTTTTTACAGTTGGTGTTTGTGATGTATCACCCTTTATACGTGGTCGCACGAGTGAACAGTCGGAGAATGGTTAAAGGGTAGCTCACAACCTTGCATGGGTTTGCCAATCGTTTAATTCATAATATCGTCGCGGATTTATGTCGGGCAAATAAATGAAAAGAAATCAACGGCCAGGACAGCCATTAGTGGTCAATGGCCGAACACATCCCTCGTTTTCGACGCGAGGTTCAATCTGCGAATAAGGCTCGTACACATTGTAAATAATATAAATGTTTTGCAACGAACAGTTCGGCGCTATTCGCATACACTTGCCACATTGAAGTGTGGCTCGGTGAAAACACCTTATAGTTGCTAGTGTGAAGCGAAGATTAGCACGAGCCGAAGAAATGAAATGATATACAGACCCATGGCATTTTAGGAGTTTTTTGTGTTCCCAGCCAAGTATAAATTCCCCTCAACTGAGTTTACACGAGTCTGGAGAATAGTTAAACCAGAATTTAAGGGTTCCTGTCTGTATCATGGCCGCAGCCCGAAGTTCAACATGATGGTCGATTATCATCGCATGATGTAATTCTGATAAATAGTTCTTACGAATTTTGCGGTTAAATACAAATATGGTAAAAGAGGAGTGTGTTGCGCGTCTCCTCTTCCAGACCACTGCTCAGTGGGAGAAAGAAAAGGGACTGCAGGTTCTTCCGTGTTCATTGCATCCTACAAACCCAAACGTGAATCCTCTTAAACACGTTTGAGAGCAACTCTGATCGCCATCCACATCTGTTGTAGTTCTAAGAGAAAATTAACAGAACTTTGGCAAAATCTCCACCACGATACAAAAAGTGTTTTGTTTTCCACAACTCTTGGTGATGCTCACGGAAAAACTACTAATCATTTATTGAATATTTTCCCCTTTTTATCTGTTTTCAAGAATTCTATTTTATTCTGGCAAGGTTTACAAACAATGTTTATATACTTTAATGAAAACGCAGGAAACTGAGTCATAGTAAGCATCTTTTGTTCCTTATAAATGTCATCACGACAAATGTCAATGGCATTCATTGCTCACTACTTACATTCACTTGGTCCTACTCAGTATAAAGACCTTGTTTCTAATAGCCGATTCGCACTGAGCTGGGACACCCTTCGATACTTATTTCGAGAGTAGCCTGGGTGATGTCATCGCTTTCAAAACAATACACACGTTTCCAGAATGTTCCGAATTTTGGTCCAGGAGTAAATTCTCGCACGAATTTTTTGGGAGGAGTGTTTTGGAACACAGTACCAAACTTTAGGCGGGATGGACTTTGAAATGAAGGTTCCTGTCTATGAGTAAAATTTTTCTAAAGTTTTAAGTTCATCTTTTTATGTTTCGAAAGAGCTTAGTTATTTTCCTTATTTTTGTATCAAATGGGTATCCTGGTGCAGCTTAAAGTAAAGCTTAAGGTGCCTTCGCGCTAGAATAGGACCCCCCCCCCCCTAGGTTGCATAAGTCTTAGCCTAGGTCAGATATAGTGTATGAAATTATTTTGTTCCAACGATAATGAGAAATTTATTACTAAATCGTATACATTTTATTAAATCATATACATTTCAGTTTACTATAGGAGAGCTAAAACCTAATTTATAGGCTACGCCTAGCATGCATTAGTTAGGTTCCGGTATGAGAAGTTTGGCAAATCATGCTGTGCTCAGCAACTCGGGATTTTTAAAATCTGAATGCTTAATTTTACATCAGATTTGCTGTATCTGCATTTTTCTTTTATAAGGAAAAAGTTTTAAAATTTGGGCACAGCAAATTACAGAAAACTAATAGAGTTCGGCTGAGAAAAAAATTAACCCTTAAAAAATCTATCAAAGAAAACTTAAGCTCAGCGTTCCGCAATTGAGCGAAACGCAGTGTGAACGCTCCACGGACAAGGGATAAAATTTGGTTTTGGGTATGGAGGGACAAGTGGCCTGGAAAAGTGTCTAAGGGTGTCCCGGCTCAATGTGAATCGGCTATAAATCTAGTAGACCTAATGCCAGAGCAAATCTAGACCTTCCAAGTTGGCTTAGGATATACCGCAGTTGGCTTGTGCTGAATGGCATTTTTAACAGGCAGGTAAGTTAAGCGTTTCTTATCATTTCGGTGTTTTAATTTTTAAAATGAAATTATTATTATTAAGACCTGAAGCCAAGGCTAGGTTTGCATCCTGTAAGTGCCCTTATTTATTTACTTACTTACTTATTATACTGTAGAGTGTAGAATGTAGACAGACCTAATTTAAACTGTTTAAACTACCCTTAACAAAGAGCATGTGAAACTTTGAATGTTTATAAGTAAAAAAAAAGTGACCATAATGTTATTTGACAATAATATTCTCAAACACATTGCCAGCAAACGGGACAAAGCACTGCTGAGGAATAAAATTCTACCATAAAGGAAAATATCTTGAATTTATTCTTTGAAGTGAAGAAACTTTAGTGTCCAGACTCCAGAGATAATTTCAGATTTGGCCTTGTCACAACTAAAGAGCACCGTGTGTTTACATTTAGGAGACTTTAATCACAACGTTTGTTATCTCTGCTCTCCTATGACATAATGATGCTCGGCTGACCTCGACTATTGTGTGTAAGGGGAAGGGGGGTACTTAAACTAGCTCTTATATTTAAAATAGTGACAGACCTAGACTTAGGTGTTGTGGGGGTTATGGATCTCTATTGTGAATCGCTAGCGGATCCAGAGAATCGAGTAATGGGAGACTACAAAGCTGTAACAAAGATTTTCATACAGTGAATTATGGTTAATAAAACGGTCACTGTATGTTCTTTTTAATATTTATAAATGAACATTTGTCATTAAAATATCATTTAAAACATAAAACATTTAATATACACAGTGGCGTGCAAAAATACGGGGACATTAAAAGTATTATTTTAATGAATAAGAGAGAACAAATTTTATATATATGAGAAGCTGATAAGTGTTAGTACAGAGAAATATTTCACTTATATTCATCCTTATCTTTTGTACCATGCATTGGATGCTTATGAAAACTTCACCGTTCGTTTAGAAAAATTGAAATAAAAAATTAGTTGAACTCCAACATATGACGTAAAACATCGAAGAATTTGAAGAAAATAAAAAAGTTAAATGCAAAAGTTTTCGTACATTTACTTACAAAATTATTTAATGCTTAAGAGCTGTAGACAGCTCTTTATCACGACGACCCATTGCTTACTAATGGCTTCTACAGTCATCCGTCTTCCGTGTAGATTCACGGAGAAAATTCTAGAATTCCGAAATGCCAACAGTCTCCAATCCATAAACGGCCTACCAATGATAAAAATTTTAAATTCTTCATACAAAAGATGGACACACAAAGTATTAACTAATTATTTATTATATAAATAAGCGTACGAAGACTTTTGCATTCAACTTTTTTCCTCAAATTCTTTGATGTTTTACATTATATGTTGGAGTTGAACTAATATTTTTTATTTGTTAACTTTTGCCAAACGAACGGTAAACTTTTCATAACTATCCTATGTCTGGTACAAAAGATAGACGAATATAACTGAAATATTTCTGTATGAATAGTTGTGAGCGCCGCTGTATATATATATATATTCATAATTATATAATTACATCAGAAAGAGCAACAAAGACCTATTTTAACAGTACAGTTGGTTCAGGGACTTGTCCTCAAAATATTCTTCCTTGTTGGCAACCATTGCATCACATGCTCTGTGCGTTCTATAACGTAATTTAAGTAGTGTTTCACCTCAGATTTCATCTCATTCACTTTGTAGTATATCTCGCAGCATATATATATATTAATAATTGCTCCCTTCTTCTTTGTTTTACTACGAAGTTTATTTTAATATTTTAATGGGTTACAACTGGGTAATTGAAGTGCTCTTTTCATTAGTTTAAATTTGTTTAGGGTCTTTATCCTGTTGAAATATGAAACCTTTGCCCACATGTCTCCTCCCTGACAGTACTGCATGATATCTGAGAATGCTGATGTTTTTCAAGGTGTCCTTCCGTCTTTACCAAAGAACCCGCCTGGCCACCTGTAGTACCACCTTCACGCTTAACTGTTGATACCATATACCATTTTGACAATCTCTCTCTCGTTTTCCTTCTCTCTTTTAGCTTAATTTTTCAATTTTAGTTTGATTCTACCACAAGACACTCTTTTCAATCCTCTTTCCTGCCCAGTGCTCACTGTAGCATTTTGAAATGATTTTCTCTTTTGAACAGTGGCTTTCTGCCTGTCACTGTCTTGACCAGTCCAGCCTCGAGGGGTCTTCTCTTCATTGTATCTTTGACATGCAGATAATTAATGTTGAACTGAAATTAGCAGCAATCTCATTCATTCTATCCATTCTCGTACTGATCTTTCTCCGTTTTCTTCTTAATTTTTCCACTCAGGAAGAAGGGAAAGAAACTTGCAGGCAAGGGTTTCATCTTTCATAAAGACACAGCAAAAACTCTACCAAAGATACCAAAACAGCATGAAGAGCAATAGGTGTCGAAACAAATCAAATGGACACCTCAATCACCCAGTCGTAACCACATTCAACAGTTGTAAATTTTCGTGGATGGTTGTAAACAGTGGCGGTCCTAGCTTACATGACGCCCTGGGCGAACCTCACCTTCAGCGCCCCCCCCCCCTGTTCGCCAACACACACACATTCGAATCCCCCCAAAATAAAGGACAGACATAACTCTTTCACAAAATAACTTTTTATTGGACTAATTGTTGGAACTTCAGAACCAAAACAGACTCAAATTTCTGAATTTTACAAATCCTTCATCACGTAAATAGAATAACTCGCTTAAGAGAATGTAATTATGATACTATGAACAGGAAAAATACAAATTAAATTGCCAACTGCCATAAATAAACTAGAGAATCAAATTTCTAAATTGTACAAATGCTCTATCACATAAATAGAATAAGACACTTAAGAGAGGGTAATTATTATGCTACACTTTGAACAAGAAACAAAATAAATTGCACCACAGCACAACTGCCATCTAAAGCCTGACTCTTCTTACCTTCCTTGATGCAAAGTCATGAATTAAATCATCATATGAAATCTGCTCAGCAATTGTATGATTTATACTGATGATGGCCAGACCGGTAAGGCGTTCCTGTGACATAGTTGACCTCAGGTAGGATTTGATGAGCTTCAGCTTTGAAAAGCTCCTCTCTGCTTCAGCAACAGTGACTGGAAGAGTAAGACCAATTTTGAGAGCAGTCCACAAATTTGGATATATTTCAGAGAGCTCCCTTTCATGGATAAATGTCAGCAGTTCAAGCAAGGATATGGTCTTTGATGGCAAGTCAGGCAAGTTCTTCAGCTCCTGTGCAAGCTCTCTGCCATCCAAGTCAGATTGTCCCTTAAAGTGTAGTGTAGTACTAAGGTTCACACATTGTTCTGTCAGCTCCTCAAATGTGAGATTTTGGAAATGTGTCAGCACTCCAAACTTCTCTCCCACAATTTCCAACGTGGAAAATCTTTCCTGAATGGCTGATGTTGCAGCATCAACCACTGCATTGAAAAATGTCACCTCCAGCTTCTTCAAAGCATCAATCAAGGGCTCATCAGATGCTTCATAGGAGAAGTGCCGCTTTGTGGACCTCAGCCGTTTTTGTTTTAACACAGCCTCCACATTCATTTGTTCACAGATATCTGTGGCTGCCATTTGTGCAGCCACAAAACCTGTTGCCCTGTAATTGCGGAGACCTCTCTCTGTTTTTTTTAGGAGATTTACTGCAACATCAACGTGCATGCTAGGAGACTGCATCTGCTTGCTCACATGCTGAATTTGGCACAACAGGTCATGCCACACCACTGAACAAATGGCGAAGCGGTATGACCCAACCTCCTCTGACAGAGATTGAGCCTCGACCTTTATTACAGAGTCTTTGGTGTGGTCCCTCACCTCGATCAGTGCATCTCTCACTGCAGCTGCCTGATATCTCAGGGGCTCCACACTCTTGATCTTGCTTTCCCACCTTGTATCAGACCACATCTTCAATGTGATGTTCACATGTTTTTTCAAAATGGCCCATCGTTGTGTGGAGGCTGAAAACAAGTTGTAAAGCTTCTGCAAGATGCCAAAGTAACTTGTGGCATCAATAGATCCTTAGCAGCATCGGCCACAAGCAAATTCAGAGAATGAGCCCCACATGGAACAAACAGAGCTCTGGGATTAATTTCTAGGAGCCTGGATTGAACACCCTTGTTTTTTCCCCTCATGTTGGCCCCGTTGTCGTATGATTGTCCTCTACAGTCCATGAAAGGAACTTTTAGCTCCTCCAGTCTCTTCAGAATCAGAGATGCCAAATGTTGACCAGTGGACTCCTCTGCCTCCAAAACCCCATGAAATGTTCCTTTATATGGGGCTTCCCCTCCAGTGACACAACCCGAATCACAACTGTTTCAGTGTGGCTGATATCTGGAGTGCAATCTAGAATTATTGAAAAAAACTTTGATTGTTTGATGTCGCTCACCATTGCTGAAATGGTCTTGCTGCTCGACAAATCAATGAGTTCGTTTTGTATGTGGTGGCCGAGGTAGCTGGTGTGACTGGAGGTCCCTTTTTGGACACGGTTAATGTGCTCTTGCATTATAGGATCAAATTGTGCCATCAGTTCAACTTCTTTCAGAAAATTGCCATTTAATGGTGAGAACAATTTTTCTGTATGTCCCCTTAGTGCCAAATTCCTAACTGCCAGAGAATGCACAATAGCAGTGAGACGTGTCAGCACCGCTCTCCATCTCAACTTCTCAGCCTCCAGAAGTGCCATCTCCTGCTTGTCAATGGTCTCCCCCTTTCTCATCCTCACTGCCAGTTCTTTCCAGATTTTCATAGAATTTAGGTGTTCTGAACTGTTGTCATGCGATGTGAGCAATGAGCTTGCATGCTTCCAGTCCGAGAGTCCCAAACTTGTTAAATTTATTTTCCTCTTGGAAAAAATGTACAACAGAAACAGAAAAGGCTGTTGTTTTTTAAGGAATAGACCAACCAACTTCTGGTTATATTTTCCCCACTAACCAATGACTTCCTGAAGTATTGATGGTGGAAACTTCTTCCGTCACTGTCGTTTCTAGGGAATACAAAGTCAGATGGTACTTGACTTGGTCCCCTGGAAACCAGTTGTGTCCGAATTCTCTCTGTCAGACTGAAGGCCAGTTAGCAGGGTCGGTGGACAGACTCATCCTCAGGAGGCGATTCTGCTCCAGGCCTTTCTAATAGAAAGAACAAGAGCATTACTCATTAGTATACACACCTAAGTTAGATAACACATTATTCACAGCACTTTGTTATGGTGGTGGTGTTATGGAATTATGGTGGTGAAACACCACACATACCCAGTAACCCAGACCCAGTGATAATAACATTATAATTTATAACTGTTTGCAAAATGCTTTGCAGGGATGCACACACATACACACACACGCACAGACATATGTGCACACAAACTCACCTGAAGAGTCCTGCCGGGGAGAAGTAGAAGCAAATGGGTCTTCATCCTCAGGATCAGACTGCATTTGTGGAGACATATGTGAGGCTGAGGAGGTAGATGGCTCCTCAGCCTCAATAATGGCAGAAGTAGACGGCTTCTCATCCTGGCTAGTGGCAGAGGGTGTTCCAAAATATTTCAAAAGTGCCCCTGCAAATAGTAAAATAGAACATAACAGACCAATGCATGAATAGGCTAGTACAATTAATTTAACATGTTATTAAGCACAATTTATTAAACTTTTAGAATAGGAAACAAATGAATAATACAACCTCCTTGGTTAATGGCTAATTATATACATAATAGTACACTTCAAATGACTCAGAAAGCTATATCACAAATAGCAGTGCAATATAGCAGTGAAGAGTAGATGACATAGCTCTATACCTTTATCTTTTGCTCGTTTCTCCTCTTCTTCTTTCCTCTTTTTTCTAAACTGAGCACCTGATAGCTTTGACCTCTTATCCATTTGCGGTTATTTGACAGACCTTAGTGGCTTAGTGTGAAGATTCGTTCTGTAATAAATATATACATTTCACTATTTAACCAAACCCAGAAAAATAACATTACATATGTTAAAGTATGGGCCTTTATTCCCAATAATATTAATCTGGAAGCATTTTGCATTGTTTAGGTCTTTTATGGGAAGGTTTATGGAAAATGCAATAGATGGTTTTTTATTAATAAAAATATATTTATTGATCTTTTATTATTTATTTTATTTTATTTTTTATTTTTATTTATTTCTTTATTTATTTATTCTTATTTTTATTTATATTTTTTTTGCAGGCGCTCATGCCGCCCCTCCACAAATGCCGCCCTGTGCGGCTGCCCATATTGCCAATATGAGGAACCGCCACTGGTTGTAAATTGTGACTTGGTCCGTAATTGATATGGACCGTGACTTATGTTTGGTTGGCAAGGTACTGGTATTGATGGATACCGTAATGAAATTGACTGGATTCTTTGGATCTGATATATTTGCATGTCGGTTATAAATAGATATAGAGTGTAACCTAATTGTCTGTTATGACTTGATCCTCTGGACAAAAAATTAGTCACCCCTAATAGCACCGATAGTAGGAAGTTCAAGGTCACACAGAGGGCGCTGATGTAGCATTGGTAAGTGACAAGTAGCGGTGACGTAGCACACAGGATCAGATCTGTTTCGTGAGGTGGTGAAGAACAAAGTGTGTGTTGGATATAGTCTGCAAAATGGTCGTGAGGCAGACGTTACTCAGTGGCAAAAAGGAGCCATCGTGTTTGGCAGAGCCCACGGACGCAAAATGTCTGAAGTAGCCCAATTTGTTGGTGTGTCAACGCGTACTGTCCAGCGAGTTTACAAAGAGTGGTGTAGTTCGCAATCAACTGACAATCGACGGCGTAACTGTGGCCGGAAAACAATTCTCGACAATAGGGGCCGCCGCCATGTTTCTCGTCTAGTAACTGCAAATCGTTTTCAAACCAGAGAACAATTGCTCCAAGAAACCAATGAGGTTCTCCAGCGACCAATTTCCGAACGGACATTGCGACGAGAACTGCATGCGATGGACATCTGGAGCAGGGTACCACGGAAGAGGCCGCTGTTAACAGCAAGTCACAAATTGGCACGTTATAATGGGCTCAGAGGCACAAAAACTGACTGCGGCAGATTGGAAACGTGTAATTTGGTCCGATGAGTCCCGTTTTTGTTTGTTCTCCAATGATGGGAGGCGACGAGTACATCGCAGGTCCAATGAAGCCTTTAATCCTGAATGCGTCGAAGGTGTTGTTCAGGCTGGAAACAGAAAGTGAAGCGCAGGAATAGACACCCACGGACTCTGGCGGAACTTCGGGACCGGCTGATGAACGAGTGGCAGCAAATCGATGTTCAGTACATGCACAACCTCGTAGAGTCTCTGCCTCGCCGGATTCGTGCGGTTATCAAGGCCAGAGGCGCCGTCACACGTTATTAGGTACATTCTGAGAGGGGTGACTAATTTTTTGTCCGGTGTGCTTAGGTTTTTGTTGTTTTCTGATGTTTAAAAGTTATTTATAGCAGTTGTTCCTCGACTTATTTGTTAGCAGTAGTTGTAGTGTCCCCATATTTTTGTGCGCAAGTATATATGAATGAAAATGAAAAGGTTTATTGACAGACTATAGTCCATATGACAAATAATATTAATACAATGACAGTTCACATACAATTTATATATATTGGCGTTCATAAGTTATCATACAGAGAAATATTTTAGTTATATTTGTCTTTATCTTTTGTCACCACGCATCGATAGTTTTGAAAAATTTACCGTTCGTTTGGGAAAAGTTAAATAAAAAAATTAGTTTAATTCCAACTTATAATGTAAAACATTAAAGAATTTGAGGAAAATAAAGTTAAAATGCAAACGTTTTTGTACATTTATTTACCAAATTATTTAATAGTTTGTGTGTCCACCTTTTGCTTGAAGAATTTAAAATTTTAATTAGCAGTTGGCTGTTTAATGATTAGAGACTGTTGGCAATTCTGAATTCTAGAATTCTCTTTCAATCTTTATGGAAGAGACGGATGACTGTACAAGCCATTAGTAAGCAATGGGTCGTCGTGGTAAAGAGCTGTCTATCTTGAGAGATCCGTTATTGCTGCACACGAGTCTGGAAAGAGTTATAGGAAGATAGGAGAAGGACTTCGAATTCCATTTACGACGGTTGCTGCAATTATAAAGAAGTAGAAAAGCTCCTGAACCATCAAAACTCTACCAAGGTGTGGACGACCTTGCAAGATTTCAGAACGTACAGCTAGACGGATTGAAACAATGGCTGCTGCAAATCCACGAGTGACTGCAGCTGATATTTGCCAAACATCAAGACTGTCTAGGATCGATGTCCACCCCTCTGCTGTACGTCGTACATTGAGAAAGAATGGTTCGCATGGAAGAGTTGCAAGAAGAAAATCTCTGCTACGAAAAGCGCACAAAGAAGCTCGTTTTCAAAGTACGCCAATGATAATCAAAATAATAGATTTACATTCTGGAAAAAAGTTCTCCGGACGGACGAGACCAAAATTGAATTTTTCGGGAACAACGAGCAAAGGTATGTTTGGCGAAAATCAAATATCGTGTTGGAGGAAAAAAACATCCTTCCTACGGTTAAACATGGTGGTGGTAGTTTGCTTCTTTGGGGATGCTTTAGTACTTCTGATCCAGGAAAGCTTGTTGTCATCAATGGAATCTTGAATTCGAAAAAATATCAGGAAAGTTTAGAAGAAAATGTATTGCCTTCAGTTCGGGAGTTGCGAATGGGTCGAAATTGGTACTGCAACAAGATAATGATGCAAACTTAAAAGTAAAGCACCATGAAATGGCTACAGCAAAAGAATTTCAAACTTCTCGAGTGGCTCAATCAAGCACAGATCCCAAGTTAATCGATAATTTATGGGTTGGTTTGAAAAAAGCTGTTCGAATCTGAATGAATTGCAACAATTTTCCTTAGAAGAATGGACTAAAATTTCTACTGAGAGATGTCGAAACCCTGTAGAAAAATACCCAAACCGAATCACTGAAATTATTCAAGCAAAAAGTGGACACGCAAAGTATTAAATAACTTTGTAAATAAAGGTACAAAAACGTTTGCATTTTAACTTTTTTTATTTTTCTCAAATTCTTTGACATTACAGTATATGTTGGAGTTAAACTAATTTTTTTTTAAAATTTTCCAAACGAACGGTGAACTTTTCATAACTATCCTATGCATGGTACAAAAGATAAAAACGAATATAACCGAAATATTTTTCTGTACAAATACTTATGAGCACCACTGCACAGTGTGTTTTCATACGTCTGGGACAGCTTTTACTTTTTTGTAAGAACAACTGAGGATTTGAAAGCCAAGATAAGACTAGAATTGTAGCGATTTCCGCTAAAACAATGAGAAGTGTTCAGAGAGGTTGCCATTTACGAGTAATGAAGTGTTTTA
This sequence comes from Bathynomus jamesi, assembly GCA_023014485.1. NCBI lineage: Eukaryota > Metazoa > Arthropoda > Malacostraca > Isopoda > Cirolanidae > Bathynomus > Bathynomus jamesi. The sequence goes on along the minus strand of JAJOZX010000543.1, from coordinate 236,126 downwards.
AAGTTCAGTGTGAACAATTTGAACACCTTCTGTAATTGTATGTTAAAAATAAAATATTGTCAAAAAAGTTGGGTACTTGTAGGTTATCTCTCCCCCCCCCCCCCCCCCCCCCCCCCCCCCCCCCCGCACGCACACACCAATTTTGACAGAATATTTTCGTTAAAACTAACGAAAATATCACGACTTGGTGGGGGGAGATAACCTACAAGTACCGAAAATTGTATTACTCTTTCTACATATTTCCAATGTCTCCAGACGTATGAAACACTATATATATATATATATATATATATATATATATATATATATATATATATATATATATTTAAGAAACCATTTTCTATTTTTTATGGAGTGGATACAACACTTGAACTCGGAACCGAAGACACCAAAATCAGTTACACGCACAAGGATTCGTAGGAAAAACCCCGGGAATCTTTCATGAAAAGGTTGGGGGGTATGCTTCTAGTGGTATGGCAGGTGAGACCAATGTCTCCATTTACGCATTCCACGAACCGATTCAATTCCTTTCTGTTCGTCGTTAGTTGCTGCGCCACGTTTATATCGACTCCACGTTTATTCACATATTTATACATTTCTCGTTTTACATCATTTATACGTAAATTATTACTCCCAATTGCTCTCGCTTTTGACAGTGAACCTTTCATGCAAAACAAGCGTCTGACATCGATATATCATCCATCATACACCTTTTTTGTAAGCCTCTTGTTGCATCTGCGCGCTCAAACACTTTTTACCCGGAGTTTTTATCGTACCCATCCATCACTCGCTTATCTTGCTTCACTTTACTTTCAACTTTCAATGGAATCGTTCGTACCTGTTTCATAAATCGTAAACTATTTCAATTCTTTAACAGCTTTTAAATTTCCTCTGCCCACCACAATATTACTTGGTAATTCTGCTTTTTTGTAGTGAAGAAAAAATCTGTTTAAGTATAATCGAGTAAACGAATGAAATGCGCAGCCACGGAATCAAATTGATGAAATATCCGTTCAAGTGTTCAAAAAGCTATTGATTACAATTAATGTAGAGTATCATACAAGATCACATTCATTGATCACTTTTGGCAACGGGGCTCTTCCGCGCGTTTCCTGGTGAGGTCTGC
>JAJOZX010000543.1:125000-232500 GCA_023014485.1 Bathynomus jamesi | reverse complement strand
TATCGTTGAAAGAAACTTTCAACATCGATTCTCGGTGAATGTTTGGTGCTGTGTAATTGCAGATCAGCTGATTGGACCATTCGTTTTGGAACAACGCTTAACTGCTGATATTTATCTGAACTTCCTGACGAACGAATTGTCGCTTTTGATGGGGGACGTGCCCTTGGAGACAAGGCGCAGGATGTTCTTTCAGCACGATCGGGCGCCACCACATTTTGGTTGTCGTGTTACGGATTATTTGAATCATCGGTGCGGGAATCGTTGGCTTGGTCGTGCTGATCCAATATCGTGGCCCCACAAGATCTCCGGACCTAACCCGACTAGATTTCTTTTTATGGGGCCTTATGAAAGAGATGGTCTACAAGACCAAAGTACAAATGAGAGAGGAACTCTTGCGTCGGGTTATGGATACCGCTGCTTACATACAAGAACACCCCGAAATGATTCAATGGGCAGTGGACTCTTGTTTGGAACGAGCAAGGCTGTACATTGAAAACCGAGGCGGACATTTTGAACATTTATAAGGTGTATCTCATAAAATGTAGCAATAAATACATTAGATTAATAAGTTCATTTTTTTCCGTGCACCTTAAAACGTCCGTAGCTCCGCAATGGTTGGAAATAACACTGATGTTGTATTAACTTTTTTACTCGATATCATCCCCGAAATCACCCCCAAAAGTATGGCAGACCGGTTGTGAAACACCCTATATATATATATATATATATATATATATATATATATATATATATATATATATATATATATCATACCTCTTTTAAAGTAGAACAGTATTTCGTAAAAACGAAACATTTCTCTGCTTCATACTCTGTATAATTAAATATTCAGACTATCATAGGTGGGCAGAATCCGAATCCGAATCCAAATGAAAATTATTTTTTCCGAGTGCGAATCCATTGAAAATACTCTCAAATCCTAATCCTTTTCTAACTGGTTAAAACTGTTAAATGTTTTTGAAGTGGAGCTTAATTTTTTTCGTATATAACATACGTTTCAACAGCAACACTTTCTTGCACTGAAATAGTTACTGAATGAAATACATAAACACATTAATTTTATCGAACGGAATTTACAGTCTTAACTTCTTAAGTATAGTTGCCAAGCACGTGTTCTTTTGCAGTTAATTCTAATCAATTTCACACGCCATGAAGACGAAAGGAAAGGTTTCAGTCACGTGAAATGTAAAAGAATTGCTTTCTAAAATTCGTTATGAGACAAGGTTTTGATTATCTCTTCAGATGTTTTAATATATATATATATATATATTATATATATATATATAACCTTTGGTTAGCTTCCGCCTGAATTGTTCATTCTGACGAAGGTCAAGCTTTTCACTCCACCTTAGACCTAGAGTTTAACGTGGAATCCGAACCACGCCCCATCAGCAGCCCAGCGTCTTAACCACTAGGCCACCTAGGGTACCCATTTATCTACCAACCACAGCTGGGTTTTGCTGCGCGCCGGCTGCCGTCGGTTCTCGAACCCGGGGCCGATGGATTCGTAGTCAGCTACGCTAACCACTACACCACCGAGGCGCATATATATATATATATGGGATGGCATTTCAGTTTAAAATAAAATAATAAACAAAGTTTTGTTACAGTAGAGGGAACATCTGATATAAGTGCGTTTTATTTACGCATTTTATTAAGAGTTACGTCAGAAAATCTGTACATTAAATGCCTATTTCAGCAGCACCGTTATTTCAAGGATTTCACGTCAGAGTATTCTCTCTTGTTGGCAATCGCTGCTGCACATGCTCTGGGCAGTGTATATTATATAATTTAAGTACAGAGTGTTGACAAAAGTAAATATATACCACGATCATTGTTTTAAAACTTGCTAAAAAGAATATAATCTACTGAAACTGAGTTGTCAGGGAAAAGTAACTAAAAAAAATAAATTCATATGTATTTCACAATGCCAAAAGGCAAAAATTCTCGGGTATTGACAGATTTCACACGAGGTCGAATTATTGGATTTTGGAAAGCAGAGCAAAATCAAAGGAAATTTTTGCTCAGGTTTTGCATTCTTTTATGAACAATTAAGAGTTATTGTACAGTTTGAGAATACCCAGTAAACAACAGTTGTTGATCGTTCTGGCCGTCCAGGTCCATCTGAAGGAACTCTTCGTCCCGTAGAAGACTTGCGGAATCGAACCCTCGCCGAACCGCTGCTGAAGTGGCTGTTCAACTTAAGGTTAGCTCTAGTGCTATCAAACGATATCTTCACGACATGGCTACTATTGCAAAACAGCTAGAAGGAAACCCATGCTTACCCCACGCAACATTGCTTGTCGGGAGCAGTCGGCAACATCGATAGTCAAACGTGATTCTGCCTTTTGAAGAGTATCGGTTTTCTTCACTTCCAGCTGGTGCGTGTGTGTGGGTATGGAGACGTCTATCCCAAAAGTTTTCTCCGAGGCATCCGCAAGTTACGATAAAATATGGAGAATTTTCTGTAATTGTATGGGGTGCAGTTTGGATTAATGGACGAACTGGTCTGCACAGTAACTGTTAATTCAGCCAAATATGTACAAGATCTTGGGAGAGGAGCTGCTGCCCATTTATTCCAATGAAAGTGTATCTCTACACCAAAATGTATTCATGGAAGATGGTGCCATAGCTCATACCGTCATGCTACGGAGAGGTGGTATGACAGCCATGGGACTGAACGTCTACCATGGTCAGGTCAGTGCCCGGATATGAATCCATTGGAACATGTATCGCACATACTAATAGATCATTGAGGAAAGGATAACTAAAGCCTAAATCCAGGGAAAGCCTCGTCAAAGCCATAAAAGAAGAATGAGCTGCAATAAATAACGATAATAACAAATTTTGGAAATTTGTTAAGAATCAAATGGGGGGAAGACACTTTTGACACCCGACAATCGATGCGGTGTCGGGGGAGGATGAAATTGCAAAGCTGTGGAAAAACCAATACTCTAACATTCTTAACAGTGTGAGTAAGGATAATCTTAAGATAGATTGCAGCGAAAGGACTGTGGGAGGGACAAGGGAAAATACTTTGATATCAGCTCGTGAAGTAAAGAGGTTAATTAAAGAGTTAAAGACTGGTTCTGCATCAGGGGTAGATGACCTATCGAATGAGCATTTAAAATATGCCACTGACGTAGTATGTCTGCATATATCATTGCTCCTATCAGCCATGCTTGTTCATAGCTCTATCCCAGCAGAGTTCATGAGGGTATATATCTTGCCCCTGGTCAAAAATAAGTATAGCGACATTCTGTCCAGCAATAATTACAGGCCTAGTGCTGTCGCTTGCTGCTTCTCGAAACTACTAGAAAAACTCTTGTTGCTCCGATTAAATGATTACCTATGGACATCTGATCAGTTTGGTTTTAAAAGGTCCAACTCAACTGACCTGTGTATCTATGTACAGTACTTAAAGAAACAATATCTAAATACATTGACAGTAATTCAACTATTTATAGCTGTTTCCTAGATATAAGTAAGGCATATGATAGAGTGAACCACAATATTTTATTTAAAAAAAATAGAAGACAGGAAGATTCCCATGTACATATTAAATTTATTGAAATTTTGGTATTCCCACCAATCTTTTACCGTTACGTGAGGCAATATACTATCCGAATGTTTTGGCTCCTCTTGCGGGGTGAGACAAGGCTCTTTGCTCTCCCCTATGTTGTTTAATGTGTATATTGATGGATTAATTGCTTCACTTAATGAGGCAACAGTGGGATGTTGTATAGATAACACAAGGATAAATAACTTGTTTATGCCGATGATATGGTGTTAATAAGTCCCTCTGTTAAAGGTCTGGAACGGATACTAAAAGTCTACGAAGTGTATTCGCAGAAACATGATATTCTTTATAATGTTACAAAACTAAGGTTATGCAATTTCATTCTAAAAGCTGTAAGCAGCCAGCTGATATTAGGTTTAAAATGAACGGTGAAGTCAGTGAGGAAGTACAAGAGTTTAAGTATTTGGGTCAAACTGTTACAAGCTCCTTGACTGATGACTCGGATATAAGAAAACAATCTCGAAGCCTTTGTGCTAAAGCGAATGTGACTATAAGGAACTTTCGGTTCTGTACAAGTGCAGCTAAAGACACTCTTTTGTACTTTCCGCAGTAATATTTACGGACAGCAACTGTGGGTGAATTATAAAAAAGGTTCTGGCAGAACCCTAAATTTGATGTAGAACAGGTCTTTTAGACTCTTACATAAATTACCCCCAAGATGCTCAGCTTCACAAATGTTTGCTACCCACAATGTCCCGAGCTTCCTGGAGGTAACAAGACGTGCTCAATACAGTCTGATGCAAAGAATTAAAAAATCAACCAATCCGATTATCCGAGCTATCCATGAGTCCTGCCGTTTATCCTTTAAGCTATGGAATTCTTGGTACAAAAACGTCTGTCTGTAGCTCCACTTAACTTAGACATTACTGTACTGTATATATTTCTATCCATAGTATATGAACTGTCATTGTGTTAATAATATTTGTCATATGGACTATAGTCTGCCAATAAACCTTTTCATTTTCATTTCATTACCTTACCTTACCTTACCTTACCTTACCTTACCTTACCTTACCTTAAGAACAAATAGAAGGTTTGTGAATGGAATACCAGAATGTGTGTCAGCTTTACATATTACAAAGGGGAAAGCAACAAGATTCTAAATATATTGATTCAGTAAATTTATTATTTATTGATTTTTATCAAATCAAAAAACTTTGGAAAAAAGCAAAAGTGTCTATTTACTTTTGTAGTGTTTTACTTTAGGTTTCATTCTTTTCACACTGAAGCAAATACCACATTGTGTTTACATTTGTTGCACCATTCTCTTATCAGGTTCATCCAGTGGTGAGCTGCCAAAATTTTAACAACCGGTTCGCTAAGCTGCCAAAATTTTAACCACCGGGTTCTGTATAAAAAATTCTGAATTCGGCAATAAACAATTGACAACCCTTCCCACCCCACCCTTTCGCAATTTTAATTAAATTAATTATCTCGCTATTTGCCTTTTTCAAGTGTCTGCATTTTATGATTCAGCTAGGTATTAATAACTGCATGACAATTAGTATAGTTAATTAGAGAAATAGACGTTTCTAATGAAATCAGAAAAGAAGAATTATTTAATAAAAACCGATGAATCATATTATCTACCTACATAGTTAAAATTAAATTGCTCAGTCAACTTCAGCAATAATGAATTATTAGGCAAAACATAAATATCAGTACATCTATGCTCTCTTCAGCGTCCAGCAAAAAAGTTAACAACCGGTTCTTATTTTCAAAAAGATTTTAACAACCGGTTCGCGCGAACCGGGTCCAGCTCACCACTGGGTTCATCCCGTAACAATTCACTGGGTAACTGAGGTGATCATTTTATTAATTTAACATCTGATGCTGTTATTATTGTTGCAGGTATTTCTGCTTAAGGTATGAAATGTGCTTAGGCTCATTATTTTGGTGTGAAACGAAGCTCTCCCCACAATGTTACTCTGATGGAATTGTGTAGTGCGTGGGAATGACGTGGTTTTATTCTTTCACATGGAGTCAGTCATTCAATATTTACTTCGAAACCTATCTGGCCACTTGCATAGCAACCCATTACAACATTACACAACACACCACCTTTATGCTTAACTGCTGTTACCATTCCTCTTTCTGACAATCTATCTCTGATTTTCCTAATCACATGCAGTCTTCTCCTTGGGCTAAAAGTTTAATCTTGATCTCATCCGACGACAGCACACTTCTCCAATGTAAGTCAAATCCTTATTTTGAACCAATGTCTCCCCCCCCCCCCCCCCCAAACAATGAGTTTCCGACTTTCAACTTTCTCACCATTCCAACTTCATGACTTCTTTCTTCTCTTCACTGTATGTTTTGTTCATCTACATAAATTTTATGTTGAATTGAAATTTGCAACAATATCGGTGCTTGTTAAAAACAATCGTTCTGTCTCTGTCTCTCTTAAAAAGTTAGCCACAATATTGTTGATGATTTGGTAACCATATTCAAACAATCATTCGAATTAGGGAAATTTCCAACCGACTGGATATTAGCAAATGTAACACCAGTCTTTAAAAAGGGGAATAGACAAAATCCTTGTAATTATCGCCCGATCAGTTTAACGTCAGTTGTGGCAAGCTGTTGGAATCCATTATTAAAGAACATATTGTGTATCACCTAGAATCAAACAATTTAATTTTTGTTTCTCAACATGCATTCAGGCCACATAGATCTTGTCTAACAAACCTGTTAAAATTTTTCCATAATATATATACTTTATAGGACGCAACTAGAGCAATAGACATAGTGTATCTCGACTTCAAAAATCCTTTGACAAAGTCCCTCTCGCGAGATTGATAACTAAAGTTAGAGGACTAGGAATTACCTGGCTCTTTTCCAACTGGATTGAAGATTGGTTAAGAGAGATAAACCAGAGAGTGGTAATAAATGGAGTGGCTTCGGAGTGGGGCCCCTTCACCAGTGGGATTCCACAGGGTTCCGTTCTGGTTTCTTTACTTTGTATCATCTATATTAACGATATAGACGTTGGGCTCCGAAGTACAATTTCAAAATTTACGGACGATACCAAATTAGGAAATAGTGTATGTAATGAGGAGGGCGTAAGAACGCTTCAAAATGATCTTGATAGGTTGGACGAATGGTCTGCTACTTGGCAGATGCCATTCAACTTGGACACATTCAAGGTAATGCACATAGGTTACAAGAACCCGAAGACCAATTACTGTCTCTTGGAGAGGAACTTGACTGACACTGATCTACAGAAAGACCTAGGAGTTTATATTAGTAATGATCTCAAACCGTCGAAGCACTGTGTAGAAGTCGAAAAGTGAGCCTTAAAAATACTAAGTTATACGACAGTTATAAGACAGTTCCAATTTAAAAACAAGGAGATTGTAATGACTCTACAATTCACTATTTAGACCTCAACTCTAGTACTGTGTGCAGCTTTGGTCTCTGTCGTTTAGGAAGGATATAATAAGGTTGGAAAGGGTACAAGCAAGGGGCCACAAAATTGATCCCTTCAATGAGACTTCAAAACTACGAACGTAGATTAGAACGCTTAAATTTTTCTATTTTAGAACCAGGAGGTTGCACGGTCAGCTTATTCAAGTTTTCAAGATGCTCAATGGAATAGACAGGGTAGACTATAGGAAATTATTCTCGTTTAATACCAATCTGACAAGCAATAATGGTTTTAAATTGGAACTAAAAACATTTAGCACTTTCATCTGCGTCATTTTCTTCTATAAAATAGTTAATATGTGGAACCAACTTCCCTCGGAGGTTGTTTCAAGCCAAAGTGTAAATATGTTAAAAAATAGGCTAGACAAAGTTCTGAATACACTCAGAGTTTAAGACTGTCCCCACATATAACATAATTCAAGAATCTATTAAAGTATTTTGAAAATAGTAGTATAACAACCCAGCAGGAGTTTCTCTAAACATTTACTCCTATACTTAGTCCTCCCCCTACTTTAGAGAGACGTCTCTGGTTGCATTGTGCCCCAAATAACACGATCAACCATGGAACAACTAATCTTTTATCACTTGCCTCATAAACACCTCTAAGTTGAAGACTCTTGAATTCGCCGTAGCAACACACGGTTGCTCACTCACGAAATATTCATTCTCCATAGGGACAAATGCACGGGGATAGATACAGGGACCTCCACCTGATATTCTTCGCCAGAAAGAGATTTTCTCTACACTCGTGGTGGCACAACACCGCGAAATATGAACGACTCATTATATTACTTGCCGCATAAACACTTTTCACGGCGGGAGACGCAAGTTGAAACTCGGCGACATTCAAAGATTTGGCAGACGCATACACGTGACGACAGACATCCAATTACAGAAAACACGCTCAGACACTTGCCTACCTTGTTAGTAGACTATATAAGTATTTTGTAGAAATACATAATTTCCAAATGAACAAAACTTTAAAAAAAAGAAATTGCATGGTATGAATAAGGTGAGGTAGAGTTGCGTTTCTGCCGCCCATTTCTTTTGTTTTCTTTTCTCTTGGGTGGCTGGGTGCATGTGAAAGGTGAGGACATGGTGTGTAAACTCTGATTTCCTTTCTCAAATCCTGTTTCAACCCCTTTCTTGTAGAAGCATTTTGTCACCTTGCCAGCATGATGGCTTTGCGTGTACGTGGGTGCAGACATGGAGAGTTTGCCTAATCCTTTTAGGACTAGCCTGGAGTGGGCCATATGGTCTTCTTTGGACCGATACTAGGTAAATAGAGCTGTAAATATTTTGTATAAAATCAAAACATATATTCGAGCTTTTTGTGACTATACCAAGTATAGTAGTTGATATACGAATCGCTCAAATATATTTAGTTTATACAACCATGCTCTCTAGCGTACGATTTCTATGTGTACGTAACGTAATTGTCGAACTAATTTATATATTCTTCTCTTTCCTGTAAAATTTTCTTGGCTTCTTTTCCAAGGTGAAGGTATTTTCTTCAACCTTTTTTCGTACCCGCCTCTGATGGGGAGGAAACGGAGGGTGGGCAGAGATCCTGATGCTTTTCTATCCACTATGCACTAGTTTAATAATAGGAACCTCCCCGAGTGGATCGAAAGGTCTTTGAGGTTTCCTCTTGTTTTCGTAACTCTCTCTCCCTCTCTCTCTTTTCCTTCCCCACTCCGTTTTCCCTCCCCATTTTGTTTTAAACGGCTTCACTTAAGGAGAGAAAAGAGGCTCGTGGGCGAGAGTTTCATATTTCAGGAGGGCAAAGCTCCTAAGCACATTGCAAATTTTAATCAGAGATACCTGAAACAGCATCCCATTGAATTGCTGCGGATAAACCTGATAAAAATGGAACAACCAATGTAATTATGTTGTGGAATTTGCCTCACATTATAATGAAACTTAGAGTGAAACATTATTTAGATTACTTGATGGAGTACTCAGAGTGTGCTCAGCACTGACTGCCAACAAAGAAGGAAAATCTGACGAGAAATCCTTGAAATAACGGTGCTGTTGAATAGACCATTGATGCATGCATTTTGCGTAGGCAACCATTGCACGAATAGTAGGGTTGTAGTCTATGGGTACTGGGGGGGGGGGGGTTGAAGGGTAAAGACTTATTTTGTGATGGCCTCATTTTTGCATATGTATATTATAGTTCTGTAAATTAATGTTTTTTTTTGACACTTTAAAAAGGAGAAGCCCCGTAGATCTACGCCGGACCGTGTAACAGAAATGCCGTATACGTCTTCTTAAAAGGTTAATATTGAAATTTATTTCATGTGGAGAGTTGCGTGACTTATTAAAATAAGAAGCCAAAGAAGTGACCTCGTCATTCTCAAATAAATTTAGAGAGTTTGGTGAATGAAGGATTGAAAGTCCAAAATATTTAACCCTCTACTGCCGAATGGACCAAATACGTACCGTTTCAAATATACACCTTTAGACTTAACCCTACAAAAACGTTCGAAGTTAGAGAATTAACACGCAGGGTTCTTGTCAGAAGTGTTAATTTTTGTCCTTTGTCGCTGTCGTTCTCTGTGACGCCACGAAGATTTGACGCCATTTGAGCTACAAATTCTCACCTTGGAGGAACCCAAATTAAATTTTATTTCTTTTTCTCCATGATTTCGAATGGATTCGATTACCTAACCATTTTATTTCGATTTAACAATCGATGCACTTGTTGAGCCCCCAATAATCTCCACCCATAAATTGAGATTCCGCCTTCAATGTTTTCTTTCGTTCCCGAACGAACAATAACGAAATGCTGAAACGAAGCAAAATTTGGCCTTCGGCAAAAGATACTGATTTGTGGAAGGAGTCCTCTTAGGCCGTATTTGGGCAAGGTTTTGCGCCTTTGAAAACCTCCCAAAAATGACATCACACGCGTTTAAACATTCTCAGGAGTACAGTATATATACTGTATATATATATATGGTGGTGGTGTAGTGGTTAGCGTCGCTGACTACGAATCCATCGGCCCCGGGTTCGAGACCTGACGGCAGCCGGCGCGCAGCAAAACCCAGCTGTTCATCCTTCCACACAATAAAGAAAGTGGTTGGTAGATAAATGGGTACCCTAGGTGGCCTACTGGTTAAGACGCTGGGCTGCTGATGGGGCGTGGTTCGGATTCCACGTTAAACTGTAGGTCTAAGGTGGAGTGAAAAGCTTGACCTTCGTCAGAATGAACAGTTCGGGCGGAAGCTAACCAAAGGTTATATATATGATGAAAATAACCATCCTGAGGATGTCATTAGACGAAAGCGCTTGAGCACCATTCTGTGTTTCCTTTTTCCTTCGTAGTTATTTTCATCATAAATATTATTCACGTGTTACTTTCGTGAAATGATATATATATATATATATATATATATATATATATATATATATATATATATATATATATATATTGTGTGTGTGTGTGCTCCCACCCTTATTCATAGTTTGAAGTTTCAATATGTAGAAATATTCCTTTGTTATTAATTTGTATTTGCAAATGGTTTGTAATGTTTCTTCCGGCCATGAGCATTAAAGTGACGTCCTTGTAAAATGTATTGCCATCTCTTTACACCCACTAACCTTCTCGGAAGACATGAATTTCTCATAATCGTTTCTCACAGGAGGTTGTTCTCAAACTTTCGGGACTATATATATATATATATATATGGGAATGAACTCAGAATGGTCCCCTGAGTTTTTTATGATACACACAGACAGTGCATGGAACAAGGAACTCTTCTGGGATAATTAAATCCACTATAGTCCGAATAAGTAATGGTAAATGACAAATACCATAGTTTTTCTTTTCATGATGCTAGCCCGACGTGGGCAACGGGTCACTCGCAAAGAGGTCCCATAAATATAGCTTCCCTCACCAGCTATCTGCAAAGTAGACAGGATCCAGCTTTGGGACATGGATCTAGGGTTTAAAGCAGCCTAGCCCTGCTCCATTTAGAACCTGAATATAAGCAAAAGACTCGCTGCCTTCTAAATGTAGCAGGGTTAGGCTGCTTTAAACCCTAGATCCATGTCCCAAAGCTGGATCCTGTCTGCTTTGCAGATAGCTGGTGAGGGAAGCTATATTTGTGGGACCTCTTCGCGAGTGACCCGTTGCCCACGTCGGGCTAGCATCATGAAAAAAAAAAACTATAGTGTTTGTCATTTACCATTACTTATTCGGACTATAGTAGATTTAATTATCACAGAAGAGTTCCTTGTTCCATGCACTGTCTGACTGTCTGTGTGTATCATATATATATATATACGTGGTCATTATAAATTGTGAGTAAAATAGAAATTCCATCATCCTACCATTTGCAAAATTTAGCAAAGTTGTAGACACTAAGAAGTTGTTCTACAATGAACATTCCGGTTGAGATTCCAAAAAATACTATGAAGAGATCGACGTTTACCAATGACATCATAAAAAGAGGAAATTATTAGTATAATAATTATTATTATTATTATTATTATTATTATTATTATTATTATTACTGTATATCCTATATCTTGTACTATCAGACTAAAAAATTTATCCATCCACCTTGTCCAACGAGAGAGGTCACATACAAGAACTCCCAAACTAGCCTATTACTGCAAGATGTCGTATAAGCGACTGGAATAGTATCTCTCGAAACAGTTAAAACTTAAAAGGGAACTTCGTTAATGACCACAGGTTAACGAAACATGAGATACTGAAGGACAGTGAAACTGAAATTCTAAAAAGGTAAATGCAAAATTGAAATGAAAATTATCTTAACTTATGCAAAGTTTAAAGCCAAACTACTCTCTAAATAAAATTTCATCCTTTATATAACAATTATGGGGGGGAACACGAGCAGATTTCACATGGCTCACTGAAACGCATCCCAAAGATTGCCAAGAAAATTGTGTATAATATATTTATGAGCTGACAAAGTAGCAAAATGAAAAGGAGTTTGTGATATAATTAAATACGTGAAAAACATTACAAAAGTGATAGTATGAAAATCAAATAGTTAAGTTGAAATTAAACTTGATATTAATAGTTACAGAGCGGCCTTTAAATACTTCAAGCGAAAAATTCAATGATGTCAAAACTGAGATAAAAAAAAATGATAAAATCATTAAAATCCCCTTCCCCCAACATAATGGTTTGTGGAGATTTTAATTTTCCACTCATAAAGTGTAAAAGAGAAAGGAGAAGTGTATGTACGAGTATAATATATATATACTAATTAAAGCAAGGAAGGCACAAGAGGAGAAACTCATGAATGAGCAAACAAGAATGCTGCTGCTTCTGATTGGTTAATTTATGGTAACAAAATTTTAAATTTAAATTCGTTTACAAATGAACACACACACACACAGAGTATACGGATGGTCAGAAGACAACAATATGACATTTTTAACACCGAAAATTGTCAACTCTTAATATACCAAAAAAATTAGGAACAAAATCCCACGGACTACTATGCCCTAAATGGACAGGAAATTGACAAACTCAAAAGCCAAAGATTTAGGATTTATAATGACCGCACAGTGCAAAATTTGAGACGCAAAATAAGATAATAAATAAAACTTGCTGACAAAAAAATGATCAGACCAAAAGTGGAATATTGCTCAATCATAACATTCCATATTTAAAAAGACATTAGTTAATTAAAAGCAGATCACAGAAATTTCACAACCAAATTCAGTGGGTTCAAAGAAGTAAATTACCTGGGAAGATTACGAAAATAAACTCTACTCCTTCGAAAGAGAGAGAGAGAGAGATAGATACACACCATAATTTATGCATGGAAAATAATTGAAAAACTGGTTCCTAATCGCGGAGTGAACCCTATAACCATTCGAATAACACTACAAAACAGGAAAGGCAGAGCGTGCAGTGCCCTAAACTGAAGCAAAACAAAGAATATCCTCAAAATAAGGAACATTACTGGTGTAAATGTGGGCACTTCAAAAGACGGAAGCGATGTGAAATGGGGAGCTTAAGAAAGCAGCTTTCTCGGTCACCAAGCCAATTCTAGTCAGAGGCAAGGCCAGGAGTCCGACCTTCAAGACACGAAGAATCACTGCACGAAACCCCCTCCCAGGTTAACAAGTTAATATATAATTCCGTTCTATACAATAGATACAGTAGTGAACAGTTTTAGTTTATATGTATAATAATTATGTTGAACACTCCTCCACATTCCATTCTGTGTATCTACACTAATGAACGAATCTCCTTACGAGTAATGCATTGACGTTTTCAGTGTCGATCAGTTAGCTAAGGATGGGCAGTAATTTCGTTCATCTATCTTTATGCAAGAAATATTCTCAGGATAAAATTAGACCCAGGAATGGGGCTTGCCCCTCGAACCCCGCCTCCCCCATTGAGTGGGGACCAGCCTCGGAGGTAACCGTAATTAACACCAAATTTGTACGTGCATTCTCCGCTGTCATTTCGTGTTCTTGTTTTATTTTGGGCCCTCTGAAGGACGTTTCGGGTCGCACTCTCACTTTTTGTCCCCTGAAGTCTCGTAGGTAATCTGTGTCCACAGTTCGTACTCTCATTTCAGTTGTTTTCCCCGGAAGAGCTGGTTTAAGGCTATGCCTTCGGAAGCATAACGACTTCCAATGCTCTTATATGACTGCTTATTTAATCTCCATTTACAACATTCTGATGCCTTTTTTTAAAAATCCCTCTTAAAATTTTAATTTCCTTGGACAGTGCAATATTCAGAGGTTAAAAAAATTCGGATCACCTGAAGATCAGGGCCCAAGCCTCAATTACCAAATGATATCTTCGTTAAAACTAACGAAAATATTTGGTACTGTAAAGCAATAAACAAGAATACATGGGGGCCCTGATCTTCAGGTGATCTAAAAATTTCCCCAAAATGAATTTATTGAGCTTTCGGAAAGTGTTGAAATGGGGAACCCTCCTTTTAATATAAAAATAAAGTGGTACCTATTACGTATTCAGGGTTCCCATGGATATGTTTTGCAATTCCTATATTTTCTTCTTGAGTGATTGCTTTTAACTAATTATTTTATTGTTAACCATTATTTTTGTTTTTGGGGGGGGGGGGAGAGCCCCATTTTACTTATATTAATTTTTGTTAATTAATTATGCTCGCACCATGTTTAATAATGATTTTTTAAGGTATGAACAATCTTAAATTTATATATATATATATCGTAAAGAACGACGCTTGTATAGGAGATATTCCGCGCAAGACGAGAGAGAGAAAACGGAACAAATGAAAAAATGAAGTAACCACCTGGGAATCGAACCCGGGATCTTCCGATTGCCGGTCAGACGCGATACCATTACACCATGGACTTCACTCTTCCAAATGCCGTAATTCTTCTACATACTCGCAGAAACCAATGCCCCAAGGGGGCACCTCCCGCATGCCGTAACATTATATACATTCAACTGCAAAGAACACGCAGTATAAATAACGTAAAGAACGACGCTTGTATAGGAGATATTCCGCGCAAGACGAGAGAGAGAAAACGGAACAAATGAAAAAATGAAGTAACCACCTGGGAATCGAACCCGGGATCTTCCGATTGCCGGTCAGACGCGATACCATTACACCATGGACTTCACTCTTCCAAATGCCGTAATTCTTCTACATACTCGCAGAAACCAATGCCCCAAGGGGGCACCTCCCGCATGCCGTAACATTATATACATTCAACTGCAAAGAACACGCAGTATAAATAACGTAAAGAACGACGCTTGTATAGGAGATATTCCGCGCAAGACGAGAGAGAGAAAACGGAACAAATGAAAAAATGAAGTAACCACCTGGGAATCGAACCCGGGATCTTCCGATTGCCGGTCAGACGCGATACCATTACACCATGGACTTCACTCTTCCAAATGCCGTAATTCTTCTACATACTCGCAGAAACCAATGCCCCAAGGGGGCACCTCCCGCATGCCGTAACATTATATACATTCAACTGCAAAGAACACGCAGTATAAATAACGTAAAGAACGACGCTTGTATAGGAGATATTCCGCGCAAGACGAGAGAGAGAAAACGGAACAAATGAAAAAATGAAGTAACCACCTGGGAATCGAACCCGGGATCTTCCGATTGCCGGTCAGACGCGATACCATTACACCATGGACTTCACTCTTCCAAATGCCGTAATTCTTCTACATACTCGCAGAAACCAATGCCCCAAGGGGGCACCTCCCGCATGCCGTAACATTATATACATTCAACTGCAAAGAACACGCAGTATAAATAACGTAAAGAACGACGCTTGTATAAGAGATATTCCGCGCAAGACGAGAGAGAGAAAACGGAACAAATGAAAAAATGAAGTAACCACCTGGGAATCGAACCCGGGATCTTCCGATTGCCGGTCAGACGCGATACCATTACACCATGGACTTCACTCTTCCAAATGCCGTAATTCTTCTACATACTCGCAGAAACCAATGCCCCAAGGGGGCACCTCCCGCATGCCGTAACATTATATACATTCAACTGCAAAGAACACGCAGTATAAATAACGTAAAGAACGACGCTTGTATAGGAGATATTCCGCGCAAGACGAGAGAGAGAAAACGGAACAAATGAAAAAATGAAGTAACCACCTGGGAATCGAACCCGGGATCTTCCGATTGCCGGTCAGACGCGATACCATTACACCATGGACTTCACTCTTCCAAATGCCGTAATTCTTCTACATACTCGCAGAAACCAATGCCCCAAGGGGGCACCTCCCGCATGCCGTAACATTATATACATTCAACTGCAAAGAACACGCAGTATAAATAACGTAAAGAACGACGCTTGTATAGGAGATATTCCGCGCAAGACGAGAGAGAGAAAACGGAACAAATGAAAAAATGAAGTAACCACCTGGGAATCGAACCCGGGATCTTCCGATTGCCGGTCAGACGCGATACCATTACACCATGGACTTCACTCTTCCAAATGCCGTAATTCTTCTACATACTCGCAGAAACCAATGCCCCAAGGGGGCACCTCCCGCATGCCGTAACATTATATACATTCAACTGCAAAGAACACGCAGTATAAATAACGTAAAGAACGACGCTTGTATAGGAGATATTCCGCGCAAGACGAGAGAGAGAAAACGGAACAAATGAAAAATGAAGTAACCTCCTGGGAATCGAACCCGGGATCTTCCGATTGCCGGTCAGACGCGATACCATTACACCATGGACTTCACTCTTCCAAATGCCGTAATTCTTCTACATACTCGCAGAAACCAATGCCCCAAGGGGGCACCTCCCGCATGCCGTAACATTATATACATTCAACTGCAAAGAACACGCAGTATAAATAACGTAAAGAACGACGCTTGTATAGGAGATATTCCGCGCAAGACGAGAGAGAGAAAACGGAACAAATGAAAAAATGAAGTTGAATGTATATAATGTTACGGCATGCGGGAGGTGCCCCCTTGGGGCATTGGTTTCTGCGAGTATGTAGAAGAATTACGGCATTTGGAAGAGTGAAGTCCATGGTGTAATGGTATCGCGTCTGACCGGCAATCGGAAGATCCCGGGTTCGATTCCCAGGAGGTTACTTCATTTTTTCATTTGTTCCGTTTTCTCTCTCTCGTCTTGCGCGGAATATCTCCTATACAAGCGTCGTTCTTTACGTTATTTATACTGCGTGTTCTTTGCAGTTGAATGTATATAATGTTACGGCATGCGGGAGGTGCCCCCTTGGGGCATTGGTTTCTGCGAGTATGTAGAAGAATTACGGCATTTGGAAGAGTGAAGTCCATGGTGTAATGGTATCGCGTCTGACCGGCAATCGGAAGATCCCGGGTTCGATTCCCAGGTGGTTACTTCATTTTTTCATTTGTTCCGTTTTCTCTCTCTCGTCTTGCGCGGAATATCTCCTATACAAGCGTCGTTCTTTACGTTATTTATACTGCGTGTTCTTTGCAGTTGAATGTATATATATATATATATATATATATATATATATATTACTGTATATATATCCTCCCACTAACATTTGCCACAGTTAGTCTAAGTTTAGTTTATAACCTGATTTTAAAACCATCTTAAGACATTATACTTTCTTTTATGTTAATTAGGCCTTAAACGAACCTACACTTCACCATATAAAGGCTCACTGGATACAGTTTATATAAAGTTTGCCATGATTTCCTCCGTATTGTTATTGCATATTATTAGTATAATTATCATGATCATCATTATTAATAATAAAAAATATATATTAATATTATTATTATTATTATTATAATGATAATAGTAAGGTCATTTGTGTTTTTTTAGATTTCTAAAATGTCAGAATAATTTTCAAGGCTGCAAAGCTTACATACATTATATAGGAAGAATAATTCGTGTCCCATAGAATTTCTTAGAGAAATTTACAGGACTGTCCTATATTTTTTTTAACAGAGCGGGAACCTTGCTCGTATTGCATTTGCGCTATCATATAGAAATCTATAAACTGTTATTTATTTTATTTTCCGCAGTATAGCCAGATTACTTCCTGTTCGATGTCATTCTCATTCCGGTCCGGAAATGAGAATACTCAGAGATCCACATTCGAGAAAAGAGTTTCTTGATCTGAATAATAATGTCGCTCCCATGAGATGGCTAATATTTCTTAACCTAACCTATTCTAACCTAACCTGGACCGAAGTGGGGGAAACCGTGGATAAGAATGAAAGTGTCATGAAATGAGAGTGGATCGATTTGAAAATTGCCTCCTTGCGAGATTATCATTCGCAAATTTTTCATCCTTGGGCGAGGAATGAAATAGGAGTGACATTGAGTGGAATGATACCATATGGTTATACCTGTCAAACGAAAGTTCCCCCAGCTGGGATTGGTTAGATTTAAATATATATTATTTTTATCAGAAGGTCACAGGCCGAATACAACCCTGCGCTACCAAAGTAAGTTTTAAAGTCATCTCACTGATTCTATTGAAATGGTTTCAGTAGAAAGTTAAAATAAATAAATGAGAAAAAAAATGTAGAAATATTTTCACTGCAAGTCATTATTTGCATTAATTTTCATTGAAATTTGTCTCGTATTTCCAATTCAAGTTAAAAACCAATGAAATTATAAAGCAAGAAATATGAATAGGATTTAATTTTGAAACACCGACAGCAAAAACGTGCATGCGCAAAAAAACATTGCTAATGTAAATGACTATAGTCAAGAATACATAGTATGAATGAAAAATGGACATTATATGGTTTTTTTTTCACAATTTTTTTTTGACACTAATGGCACTGCCAAATAAACTCAACATTTGCAATGAACACTTTTCCCGCTGTGAGAAAGCAGTTATTATGCGTGTACCTTTCTAGCCTGTTAGCTTCCTTTTGTAGTTGAGAGCTGAATACTTCCAATGCAAACTAGTTAATTAATATTATGGTGCTCTTATTTTATGCATTGTAACAGTCACTCCCTTGAGAATGAGACGCAGAAAGCTTTCATAGACAAGGCCTACAGAAACACGTATACATCGCTCGCAATTAATAATGGACGAGAACCCCCCCCCCCCCCACCAACCCCTCACCAACACACTTTCAATATTTCCCATTTGAGTAGCACGAACAGATTAAGTGGGGAAAGGGGTGAGCGCAGGAATCGACATCAGTGTTCTCAAGCTTACGCGTTGTTAATGAAGAAAATAAACTATAAACTGCTTGCCTTCACAGTAGCACTGTTCTACCTCAGATTCTTGAAGGAGAGTTAGCATATATATATATATATAAGAGAGAGAGAGAGAGAGAGAGAGAGAGAGTTACAAGGAAAAGAAGTACCTCAAAAGGCCTTGCGGCCCATACCGAGGAGGTACCAATGGCAGCGGGTGCCAGGGAAAATTTTCTACACACTCAAATAGTGTGCAAGATTTAGTCTAACCTTTTCTTGAAATGATCCACAGAGGAACTGTTCACAACTTCTGAAGGTAAACTGTTCCACGTGTCACAGATCTTATACGTAAAGTAATTCCCACACACACTAGTCCTAAACCGTTTCAAATCCAACTTCTAACCATTGTTGAGAGTTGGGTTATCATTTAAACTAAACATGCTTCTAAAATCGACATCGTTGAACCCGCGTAAGAGCTTGAAAACCTCGATCAGTTGACCGCGCAGCCTCCGAGTTTCCAGCGAAAACAAGTTCAGGGCGCGTAACCGTCGATTGTAGCCCATATTCCTAACGGAAGGGATTAACTTTGTGGCCCTCGCCTGCACTCGCTCCAGCCTCTCAATATCTTTCATGAGGGTGGGCGACCAGAACTGCACAGCATACTCCAGGTGCGGCCGAACCAGGGAATTTTACAGAGAGAGCACAATCTCCTTGTTTTGAAACCGAAATTGCCTCCTGATGTAACCCAACAGCTTCTGGGCTTTCTTTTCCACCTCTACGCACTGTTTCGTAAACTTAAGGTCGCTGCTAATTAGCACACCCAAGTCCTTTTCCAAATCAGTTGCCTCGATATTACTCCCCAACATTGAGTAGTCCGACTTGGGATTGGTGTAGCCAATGTGCATCACCTTGCACTTACCCAAGTTAAACGACATTTGCCATTTTTCGGACCACTCTCCTATCCTTCGTAGGTCCGCACGTAGTTGCTCTATCGCCTCGGGCGTCCCAACATTGGCCCCAAACTTTGTCATCAGCGAATTTGGCGATCCTACTGACGATGCCACCGTTGATATCATTTATGTAAATGATAAACAACAGTGGCCCCAAAACGGAACGCTGAGGAACCCCGCTAGTGACCGAGACCCAATCCGAACTAGCCCCTTTAATTACAGCCCTCTGCCGCCTATTCTTCACCCAGTTTTCAATCCACCTACCTACTTCCCCACCAATACCCAGCGCGCGGACTTTGGCCATTAGCCGGCGGTGAGGTATCTTATCAAAGGCTTTCTGAAAGTCGAGATAAAGTATATCAATCGCC
The DNA here is from genome assembly GCA_023014485.1 of Bathynomus jamesi. Classification (NCBI taxonomy): domain Eukaryota; kingdom Metazoa; phylum Arthropoda; class Malacostraca; order Isopoda; family Cirolanidae; genus Bathynomus; species Bathynomus jamesi. Next base: position 212,520 of record JAJOZX010000543.1, on the reverse strand, counting down.
CTACTCTTATCATACTCACTCAACATGACGTGGAAAAACTCGAGCAAGTTGGTGAGACACGACCTATGCCATCTAAACCCATGTTGGGAGTCCCCAAGCAGCTTGTAGGAATCCAAATGGTCAACGATCCTATCCGCTATTATCCCCTCTAATAATTTACCTACAACTGAAGTGAGACTAATGGGACGATAGTTCCCTGGACTTTCGTGGGGAGCCACCTGGTCGCGCACTTCCCGCAACACTCTGGGGAGAAACTGGTCTGGCCCAGGAGCCTTAAACACGCTCAGTTTGTCTATTCTATCGGCAACGACTGTTTTTGAGTTGCTAATAAATGTGAATAAATAATAACAATTTTATTGAATGAATATATTTAGAATCGTGTTGCTTTCCTTTTTGCATTTTGTAAAGTTGACGCGTTCTGACATTTCACTGATTAATAAGCTTCGCTATTTGTTATTGATGTACTGCAACCCATTCTTTTATGGCTTTCACGAGGCTTTCCATGGATGTAGGCTTTGGTTGCCGCTTCATTAATGACCTATCTAGTTTGTACCACACACGTTCTATTGGATTCATTTCCGACAATTGACCTAGCCATGGAAGACGTTCAATTCCATGGTTGTCATGCGACCCCTGCGTAGCACGAGCGGTATGAGTTGGAGCACCATCTTCCATGAATTCCATGGTGTGGAGATACATTTTTATTGGAATAAATGGGTAGCGGCACTTTCTTCCAGCATCTTTACACATTTAGCTGAATCAACAGTTCTTGTGCAGATCACCAGCTCTGTTAGTCCATTGGTCCAAATTGCACCCAACACCATTACAAAAAAATCCCCATATTTTACCGTAGCTTGCAGATGCCTCAGAAAATTGTTGGGATGGACGTTTTCATATCCACTCACGCCCAGTGTTTGTAAGCAGGACCGTTTCTAGCATTTTTGGGGCCCTAGACAATATTTTTTGTGGGGCCCCCAACCCCATTAGCTGATCATTTGTCAGATATGCATCAAAACATCTGCTTTATATACGTATAATGTGAGATATATACGTATATATATATACACACATTTAACTGCAATGACCACGCAGTATATTAATGTATAGAAACGACGTAAGTATAGAGGAGCGTTCTGCACACGAGGAAGAGATATAACGAACAAATGAAAAATGAGGTGAACCGCCCGGGAATCGAACCCAGGATCTTCCGATTGCCGGTCAGATCCTGGGTTCGATTCCCGGGCGGGTCACCTCATTTTTCATTTGTTCGTTATTTCTCTTCCTCGTGTGCAGAACGCTCCTCTATACTTACGTCGTTTCTATACATTAATATACTGCGTGGTCATTGCAGTTAAATGTACATATTCACGATTTGCGAGGGTGCCCTCTCAGGGCATTGGTTTCTGCCCTATGTAGGAGAATTTCGACTTATGACTGATTGAGGCCCGTGGTGTAATGGATAGCGCATCTGACCGGCAATCGGAAGATCCTGGGTTCGATTCCAGGGCGGTTCACCTCATTTTTCATTTGTTCGTTATTTCTCTTCCTCGTGTGCAGAACGCTCCTCTATACTTACGTCGTTTCTATACATATATATATATATAGGGAAAGCCCCACGTGCCATGCACGAAGTCCTTAACTTTTCCATTCATGAGGCAGCGCGATCATGCTGGGTTTTTTTTTGCACATATATATATATATATATATATATATATATATATATATATATATATATATATATATTATATATATATATATGTGTGTGTGTGTGTGTGTGTGAGAGAGAGAGAGAGAGGCATAAATAGGACAGAAAGCGAAATGGTTATTAACTTTTTCATTTATTTTAAAGAATATGCCTACAACTAGCATCGCACACAATAAGCCAAATTTGCATTGCCAAAATGAAAATTTTCAGTGAAAGTTAGTGTTTCTTTTGTTGTAATTTTTAAACATAATTAACACTGCACACTTTTAGATGCCATAATGTCAACTATGTATGGTAAACCAGATTATCAGATGAAATTACCAGATTGAAATAATTCTGTAAAAGAAAATAAAGATTTTTTTAGTTAACATTAAATATAAAAAATATATAAATAAATTATAAATTAATATAATAAATAAAGTTGTAAATTATAAATAACTTTAAACATAAAATGCGAAGGCTGATGGGTGCACCCTAACCGCCGCGGGGCCCTAGGCAGTCGCCTATTTCGCCTATTGGAGGAAACGGTCCTGTCTGTAAGTGAAGCAATCCGAGACTCATCCGAGATTACGGTGTTCCAAAAGGCAGAACCATATTTGAATATTGATGCTGCCCATTACTTCCAACGGGTAATGTTGCGAGGGGTGGGCCTCAGCATGGGCTTTTTTCTTGCTAATCTGCAGTAGCAGCCATTGTGGTGGAGATATTTTCTGATGGTCCTAGAGTTAACCTTAACCTGAACAGAAATTCAACAGTGGTTCGGCGAGGGTTCGATTCTGCACGTTTTCTGACTGCATGAAACGTTCTTTCAGATGAACTTAGACGGCCAGGACGACCAACAGCTGTTGTGTTCTGGGCAGTTTGGAACTGCACAATGACTGTTAATTGGTGATGGTAGAATGCAAAGGCTTCGCAAAGTTTCCCTTTGACTTTATTCTGCTTTCCAAAGTCCAATAATTCAACCTCTTGTGAAATTTGTCAATTCCTCGTGGCGTTGCGAAATACTCGGACATAACAATTTATCTTCAATAGTTTCTTTACCCCGTCAACTTGATCTCAGCAGATTACATCCTTTTAACAAGTTTAAGAACAATGATCGTGGTGTCTGTTTACTTTTGGCAACCTTCTGTATATATATATATATGCATTCATAGATTAAGTGCAAGGATGACGAGTTTAACATATTTTCACCTAAAGCATTATTTCGCCCATACTGCCATTTCAGGGTACGAGCAATTCGCAGGCCAAACAAATAGGGGGTCAGTGTACTGACAAGACTTCTGTACGTGGTTCACCACCACAGAAAGCAACAATGATCCGTGTTAGCCTAGCCCTCAGAACATCCATTCGTTTTTGCGCAATTTTCGTTAGTTTGTATTGCAGACACCTCTAGTTATTATCAGTCTAGGTACATGATTCTTCAGGAGCAAGACTGTCACAATTCAAAGACAGACATAGCGCCACTCCAAACATCCTATAATGCTTTGCGCATGCGTACGCGCGGAATATGTTGAACTTTGATGTCGGAAATGTTGAATTTTAAGAGTTGGAAGTTAGATGAATGCTTTATCAACTGACGATTTTAAAATTGTCACTATTGTTTGAAATATAATTTCAAAGATATAAACATTTCAAAGACAACTAAATATCGAATTCCCTTTAGAATGCATGCTATGCCTGATGACGCTTGATGGTACCAGTGTTGTGACAGTTACTTTTCTTTGTAACTAATTACTGTTACTAGCTGTTGCCTCAAATGAGTAATTGGTTACTAGTTGCTGTTTCAAAACAGTAACTAGATACTAGTTCAAAAGCTACTTCCGACGTTTTTACTGGTTTTAGCGAGCATTTGATCCTGATAAAAGTACTTTCTCTGACAAGTGATACTTGCCAAGATTGTTAATTTGTTTCAAGCTGATTGTGATTTAACGAATACAGATGATTTCGTCATATTAACATTAGATGTTGTCAGTAAACTTCCACTGTCCATCGATCAATATAAGGTTTGTGAAAAAAAGTAGCTACTAACTTTTTGACCTCGGAGAAAAAAGTAACTGGTAAAAGTTTAAGATATTTATGATTTTTTGTAATCAATTAGTTACAATTAATTAGTCGGAAAATGTAACTAGTCACCGTTACAGTTACTCAAAAAAGTAACTATTACTGAGTAACTAGTTACGTCACAGCATGGTATTGATGGAAGCAACCCTGTGAAGACGTTTGACGTGAATCGTTTTTCAATACATCTCCTAGGACGAACAGAAAGAGCAGCAAATTGTGTTTTGGATGATCCTGAAATGCATAACAACTCTGTTGACCGTGGATGCTGGAATACCCAGTTCTCTTGAGATTTCTCGTTAACTTCTTTCAGCCTTTCCCTGCCCGACTATATGGCCTCTAGCATCCCTCAATTCCTGGGAACCTGTTTCATGACATTGTCTACTTTATGCTTAATTGCATTCATATTTCGTACGATAACCTACACACTAACCGTATCAAAGGATAAAAATGAATAAACACACACATACAAATTCAAATTCAAAGCTTTTTTGAGAACTCGTCTTTCTGTTGAAGCCGAAGTAAAACAAACTAATAACGAAAACCATGTCACGTTCAAGATGACGTCATAGCACAAAATCTAAACGCCAACCAAGTAAACAATATCTTTAGTGTGGCCTAAACTTCTTTAAAACTTTTGATGAAATGGGAGCCATGTTTAAAAAAATTATTAGAATTAAATCTGTATCAACTTTTGTTAGAATTAAAATTAGGGATATCGTAGATAAGAAAAAAAAAACTTGTCTTCGACACTCCAAGCTAGAGGAGGAGAGTACGAAGCTACTTCCACAGGAACTTCAGTGAACAAAATGTTGACTTCAAAAGAGACCACTTATTGTCCTTTAAATCTAATGAACAAAACTTTTCCACAAAGTGCACAAAATGTGGTGTGAAGGTCCAATTTGAAACTAGCCACTGATAGCTTGTAACTAATAGAACATCTTGTTGAGACAATTGGTTTTCAAATGAATAGTTTCATTCTAGGACTTAGTTAGCAAATCATCTTTTACTCATCGACCTTATTTTTTCTGTACCTAATGAAATATTTTCATCGCTACTTCCGTTGTTTACCTCCAAATAAAATCGAAGTAAAAATGAAAACACTCTTCTCGTATACTGTATGAGAGAATGTACCTTTATGGGACCTCTTGTCTTCTGTCCTCAGCAATTTTTTTAATATGCACTCTTTGAAGACATAATTGCCTACTGTTCTCATGCCAGTGTTTGTCTGGTTGAGATGCGTAGACGACATTTTTGTAGTTGTTCCTAAACATTATATAAAGACAAATTTTTATTGAAATTAAATATACTTTCTCCCTCAATTACTTTCAAATACAGGTCTGAAAATAGTGGGCTTCTACCACTGATTGAGGTAGACGTTGTCAGAGGCCATGATAATAAACCATTATTCCAAGTTTGGAGAGAGCCCATCCATTCTGATTCGTATTTGCATACGTGTCGTTTAGTTTCAAGAAAGACAGTCATTAGAGGCTTCTACCTCGGGGCTTTTAGCTTATCAAGCCCCCAGTTTCTAGACTCTAAATGTGATTATTTAAAAAATAAAACTTCTTAAGCACAGATGTTCCGAAAGTTTAATTTTTACAGGTTCTTGGAGGGGAGATGACTTACCAAATGAACATTTAAAGTATGCTAATGATGTGGTGAATCATCGTACATTTGCTTTTCTCAGCCATGCTAGATCATAGTTATACTCGTGTATTCATGTAGAGTTTAAAATCCCTTATCAAAAGTAAATAGGGGCCTATGGAAACATTCTCTCCCGTGGTGATTACGCACCCGTTGATGTTGCCTTCTGCTTCTCAAAATTACTTGAAAAATTTTTTTTTTTTTGCCCAATTAAATATTTGTTTGAGGACATTTGATTAGTTTAATTTTAAAAGATGCCCCTCAACAGATTCGTGTATTTGTGTACTGAAGGAAATGGTGTAGAGATACACTGATGGTAATTCAGTTATTAACAATTCATATGATAGCGAATCAGAATATTTTATTTACGAAATTAAAAAAAAAAAAAGAATGTACCATTGTATATATTAACTCTTTAATGCCTTTGGTCCGGGTAAGTAGACAATTTTATACCTGAATTTATGTCGACAAGTAGCTACATCTTGTTCACATATATGGGCAGATTATGCACTATTAAGATAATAGAAGGCAGTATTTTTTCTCAATGAGACTATCATACAGTTTCTAGAACGGCCGTTGTCGACACACGAGGACACTTTGTAAGGCAAAAAACAAAACTTCTCATCCTTCTCTACATATAGAAGTATTATTTTCTATTGTCTCAAATCACTCAAGAAAGAAGTTTTGAAGACTATTTCTTCTATCTAAAATAGTTGTTTATCATTAACAGACGTTATGTTATCATCTGACAAGAAGCTTTGATATCTAAAGAAGGAAAAACCTTCTTAGAATGCACCGTCAAAAAGAGGTTATAAGTTCTAAATTTAGGTTTCATTTTTTGAATGTACTTGAAAATACAGAACAGAAACAGTTGTGTAAAGAAGTTCGGATCACCTGAAGATCAGGGCCCTCAGCCTTTGTTAGTTAGACTTATAAGGTTAACTAACGAAAATATCACAACCTAACCTACCCAATCGTCAAGGGCGTACAGTTGATCTAACGATTGGTTAGGTTAGGTCGTGATATTTTCGTTAGTTAGCCTTATAAGGCTAACTAAAGAAGGCTGGGGGCTCTGATCTTCAGGTGATCCAGAAGTTCAAATCAGTTAATTTATATTACTAACTTGCCAGTCCAAAAATCAGGATGGTACCTAAGGCACTAAAAGGTTAATTATACCGAAACTTTGGCACACCCACAAAGCATATACAGTTAGATGGGGTAATATATTTTCGGAGTGTTCTGGATCCTCTTTCCTTTGTTCTTTGATGCGTATATTGGCTCATTTACTTTATTTAACGAGGGCTGAGTTAAAGATGTTGCAGAGATAACATCAGGGTAAATAACTTAGTCTATGCAGATGGTATGGTATTAATAAACCCTTTTGGTTAAAGGTAAATATGATAATCATTTCAGTTTCAATTTCAATATTTTATTTTATTTCAATTCATTTACTAAAAAGTTCTTAAAATTTTTTTTTATATGTTTAAGATTGAAATCACGTAATAATGAATAATTACAGGAGGTCTTAATTGACACTTACTTCATTTTTCTTTCAAAAGCGGAATAATTAAGTTGTGTCGCGTTTCATATTAAGTCGTCGGATGTAGGAAAAAATAAAAGAATAAAAAAGGAGGGATTCATAAAGCTTTCCAAGTTTTAATTTTTAAATAGTTTCTGCAGGTCGAAATCATCGGAAAGTTTCCAGTTGTTATTTTTACCCATTTTTGGAAGGAGGTCTTAATTGAGCTGTAAACTTGTATGACGTTGATTAATTTGCTTGAACAGTGAATAAAATGATACCATTTTTTAGGTTTAACCATTTTTTATGTTTAAGGGAGAGATTTATTTGGTTTTGTGTACAGGAAAACTCGCATGTTCGTCTCCTATTTAAGTGGAAGAGTTTTTTTTAACTCTATATCATCTCAAAATCTCGATTAACTTGTGCAGTTTGTATCGATATATGCTTTTAATATTATTATTATTATTATTATTATTATTACAGTTTCGAGCATCCACACAAGTTAAAGAAACGACCAAACTCAGAAAAAGCTTCACATAATCCATAAATTTAAGTTGATATTCCTTGCCCGTAAATCGAGTAGTGTTCTGAATTTTAATACGAAAAGGCCACAGCGATGGAATAACATTCAAATTCGCTTCCGTATTTGGCCTAAATGATACTGTGCGCGCGAAACCTTTGGCTTCCCCGCCGTTATGCCCAAAAGTGCAAACTGTAACAACGTTTGAACGAAGGTTTCTGCAGGACGACGCTTCTCCAAAGGGAAGGTTCATGCGTTCGAAGCATTTTAAATTCAGACTTCTTTTGGGAATAGGGAATGCCAAGTGGGAAAGGCTCTTTATCCTTATATGTGGCACTGGTTCCTTGTTCATGATTTGTTCGTTATATTGTGTCCGTTGGGGTTAGTTTATCATGGCACCCCTGGAGGGGAGAGGTTTCCAAGTTTACTCATTTAGCGTTAGCACAATCTTTAAGGAAATTAAAAAAAAAAAAAATAAGTAACTTGGCATCGGTATTTATTCGATTAATGAGAATAATTTTGTAGATTCAAAATACATCAGCAGTAAATTCCACTAAAGTGCCACTGGAGTTAGGCACTAAACTCGAGTGGTTACATAATTTCAAAATAAACTTGTAAAATTATTAACTTAACTTTTAAACGTGTGTAAGGTCGGTTATATATATATATATATATATATATATATATATATATATATATATATATATATATATGGAATAGTACGCATGAACACGCGTGGTTATATACAGTATAACCATGTTAAAATTTATATCGATCGATAAAACGCGCAAAAATAAAAGTTTTTGCTGGGAACTTGTCACGCTAGTCTAAAAATAATGATAAAAGTTTAAGATCCTTTTGCTCACTCAATGATTGCGTCATAAATCACAAACAAAACAACCAAATGAACTTTGCGAATGAAACAACGGAAATGGGATCTAAATTTCGATAAAATTCCTCGAGACAGCAAATGTGTGAAGAGCAAAGTTTTATTAACTATATGAGTGGATGAAAAAGTTGAAAAGGAACAACCACCTAACTATATGATTATGATAGCCACTGTATTAAATAACTTCATTCATAGTTCCTTTTCGTATTACTCGGTCTCAAAGAGGTTCTTTCACACAAACGTTCTCTGCTGAATGTTTCGTTAAAAGAAACAATAATTAGTATTCTTTTGAGCAGTTTTTTTTAATGACAAAATTATTCCTAAAACTTTCCTGCTATCTAAATTTGGATTTAGGGTAACAGTGAACCTTTTTCTCGCTTTCAAAACAAAAGTAATTAATTTATTCGTTCGATGATAATGAAATATTATGTAATTTTGAACGATATAACAACAATTTTAATTATCTATTTTCTTTAACTTTGGCTGCGGGTATTTTTTGGTAATTGTTCGACTATCGTATATACTGTTACACACACACACACACACACACACACACACACACACACACACAGGATTAACACTTTGAATACTCTCAATACTGTAAATGAAATTACTGACCCTGCAAACGTCCCAAACTACTTTGGCGAATTGACAGCTAACCTAAAATTATTACAACATAAATTCACTCGCATTATATTAACCAAAACTTGGTTGTCGAAGAACTGACAAACATTAGCAATACCTCAGAAGTTTCTAACCTCCAACCATAACGGTAACAGTTTTTATTACAGGAGACTTAACTATTGATCTCACAAAAAACATTCAAATAATAACGCAAGCTTCCTTCACAGCATCATGAGTGCAGGTGGGTTTAATTTAGCTTTTACAAACCCAACTAGACTTCACAATGACATTAGAAATTCGACTCTCTAGATCAAATCTCCGCTTGACTGCATCTCGCGAATAATTACATTAAATATCGCAGATCACGTCCGCACAGGAAAATATGAAAGTTGATTATAGATCTTACAGCTGTAATAATAAACTAAAATTCCTTAGAGAAGTAACCGCTTTTGACTGGACTGGAATAACTGAGATAACCATGATATTGGAACAAAATTTCAAGCATTCTCAAGCACATTAATGGGTATATTCAACACAAACGTTCTTCTCAAATCAAAAGTAATATCTAAAACAATGTGTACAACAACCAGTGGATCACCCCACACTCATTGTGAGTATTAAACGCAAACATACTCTTTAAATTATGGAAAACTAATATTATTACCGAACAGACATACAAAAATTACTGTAACAAACTTAATGCAGTCATTAAAAAAGCAAAAGCAGATCACTGTTGTTCAAAAATTAACGCAGCAAAAGGTGAAAACAAATCCCTTGTCCTTCCGCACACAAGGCGGAAATTCTTAGTGATCCCAAAGACGTAACCAATTTATTAAACAACTTTTTCGTAGATACTGACTCCAATACTGCAGCCTCGATTCCAAATACTGACACTCACTCCGACAGTATATGCCACAACCCAAACTCGTTTTCCTCTGATCCAAATCATCCAATGCTACCAAACGATCACTCTTTAGCAGTAAAAATTCTGAAAAATAAAGACACTGACAATCTCCGTAAAAATATACAAATTAGTAGCGGATGAAACTCATCCCACTCTCGGTAAACTAATGAATGAATCGGTAACACTAAGTATGTTTCTGACATTCGAAAGGAAGCAACAGTATGCCCTCTATTTAAGTCAGGAAACCCAAACACTCGATCCAATTATCGCCCCATTTCCGTATTGCCAACTTTAATTAAGTATTTGAAAAAAGCTCATGCAATAAATTTACTAAATTCTTAATCAAATACGATATTTTAACTAAAACACAATATGGGTTTAGAGGTGGGCATACAACGGAAGATGCCATAAACAATAATAATAATATGTAATGTGTTCTTTCTGAATAAATATTATTAAGATATACATCACATTCATATAGGTTTGCACAATGTTGGCATTAACGTTTAATTTTGTATTTTTAGTGACAAGTAGTTTAATTACAGTATTCTTATCTGAATATGCCGTTGCGAAACTTGACAGCTTTTATAACGTGCTTTAATGATATGCTATTAAAAAAAATCTGTCAGAACCTAAACGGCAAAAAATCACTGCTTTGGTTTTCTTCGACTTGTCAAAAGCATTTGATACATTTTCGCATGAAATCTTATTGAATAAACTTCACATATTCTGGATAAGAGGAAATATCCTCGATTGGATTAAATTGTATCTGATAAATTGTCATCAGTACATCAGATTAAAAGGTAATTTATCTGACAAGGCGATGCAAACAAGTGGGGTACCACAAGGTTCTGTTCTTGGGTCATTACTATTTCTAATTCACGCTGACGATTTTCATCTCTCAACCACATTAAATTGCGTGAAATATGCGGATGATACCACACTTACTTCTTCCCATCATAATTTGGGCCTTCTGGTAAATGAAAAGAACAGGCAATTAGAGCATGCGTATAAACCGATGTGTGCTAATAAACTTTTACTGAACCTGACAAAGTCATCTTGTATAATTATTATCACAAAACGTATAAAAACAAATTATCAAATTAAAAATTGGGAATATTACTCTTGCAAAGGTGAATGAAGTTAAAGTGCTTGGCATTAATTTAGAGGAAAAACAAAATTTCAAAAGTCTAAAACATAATCGTATCCAAATTATCGAGATTTCTATTCATATTATTTAAACTTTAAAAAGGCTCAACAAAAAATATCTTAACTAAATGCCTGTTACAAATTCACTGTTGTTGTCAATATATTCAAAATTATCAATAAAAATCAACTTGCATCACCCATTCAAAGCTCAATCGCCCCCATCAAATTTATCATTATAACGCGAGACTGCCCACAGTGCCCAGGGATTTTATACGCAAACCAAACTATACAGTGGAAACCGCAGGAAATGCACTCTCTTTCAAAGGAGCAGATGTATGGAATGTAATTCCCATAAATATCAGATAGGCTTCAGCAATGAATAAGTGTATTTCGCAAATCACAAAAGAAGTACTTCATTAACTCCTGCTGATATATAAGTTCACTACTGCCATAATTACCATAATAATTAAGTTCCTATTTTGTAATTAACTATCTAAAATATGCTAATTTCATTAAGCACGTTTAATTTTATAATTTATCCGAATTTTCTTTTCATTAATCATCACATTTTCTACTAAATATACAATTGATAATTTTATTTAAAATGTGCAAAATAACAGAACACTATTTTTGTAAATTTTTACCTTTTGTATACTATTACTATTATTATCATTATTATTTATTACTATTACTTGTAAATTTTCACTTCTCTTATGTAATAAATATGATAAATTTAATCCCATTAATTTTACCTAAAAAGCTTCCATGCTTCCAACGGCATATTCAGATTAGAATACTGTGAATATATTAATGTCATATCAGATATCTAAATTGTACAGAAAAATATTAAAAAATTGTATAAAACCTTGTAACTTTTATTTGTTTTCTGAATAAACGTTTTTTGTTTGTTTTCTGGTTGAAGGCAACCCAATGTCATTCTTTGATAGCATACCTGATGATTTTCTCTTTCATGGCACCCCGGAGTTTTGCGACTCCCACTGTTCAATCTCCAGTTCCACCCCTGAGCAATATGTAACTTCAAACTGAGCCTATATGTTTCCATATGAACGTAATAAATTGTGAATGTTTTTGTTTGATTTGAAATTTGTAGATGTTGAGTAAGTTGAGTAAGTTCCCTGTCTTTTCTTTTCTTTGAAAGGAAAAGACGGACAAATTGTATTAAACGTTCCATCATAATCTTCTCTTATTAAGAACTTAATTCTTAAGGAGTTTAACTTCGAACGTTCAACAATCTATTATGTAAAAATAACATTCAAAATGATTGCCCTACGTACTACGTAGGTGAAACGTGTGATCTAAACGTCGAATTGATTAGCATTGTTATAGTGCCAGGACTGACGTTGAGACGAGTTCCGTTTTTAAGCACATCTCTACGTTGAACCATGCGACTAATGTAAAGGCAGCTCGGTTGGTCTTTTCGCCCCTGAAGTTGGAGTCGTAAAGATTCATAGATTCCTTTTTAATTTACGATGTTTCTACTCGTAACTTTAATACCAAAAAAGGTATTCGCCCATTTTTTATTTCCAATATGGTTCTTTGGACTTCCTTCCATATATAGTGGGATTTTATCGAAATTTAGAGCCAGCTGGGTGGTTTTATTCGTTGGGTGTTTACTTTTTTTTCTCGATTTATAATGACGTCATCTGAGTGAGCCAGAAGATCTTAAACTTTTTGTCAGCATAACTTTAGACTAGCAGAACGAACGAGAAAAGTCCTCAAAAAAAGCTTTCTTCCTTTTTTTAAATTTTTGTTGAACCTAATTTTCGCTTCCGCCAATGAAATCCGAACCACGACCCGCCAAGAAAGTCTGAAATCACAAAGTCCTATCCTGGACTGGTCCCACATTTTAACCACTAGGCTACCCTGGTGGGTGTATATATGAGGAGGAGAAATTGCGGGTAATGCACTTTTTTATAATATTCAATTTAACAAATGACAAAATGGAATACCAACCAACCAACCAGTTTAACAAATGATTGCAAACCGAATGAAATTAAGCCCAAAACTATTCTTAAGATAACACTAATTATTATTATAAAAGATAATTGTGTCCCAAATCTACGGACGTCAACAAAGCAGTTCATTGGCATTACTCACGCGGCTTATCAAGCTGAGCCCACTTAAAACTGGTCACTTTTACGTCCCTCCACCCCCGTACACACCCCAACCTGTTGAAAAGTACACTAAGGGGTCATCATCATAACAAGATCAGTTCGCCATTATTATAGTCACAAACAAAAAGTTATCTGTTGATTTCCTTTTCATAATTTTATTTGTACGTGATAAACCCTTAAAATGGCCCAAGTCTCACTAAAAAAAGATTTGATGAGGGACAGGTGCGAACTAGAATCTCCTTTTAAAGATAATTATCGTACCTGTTATACAGGTCCTGTAACATACAGGAGCTGACAAGATCGTGTCGGAGTACTGATTTATTAGCATTTAAATGTGACATTTTGTTCACATTTAACTATTAGAATTGCGAAAATTTATTTCCAATGACTATACAATACACTGGAAACATTAACTGAAAATATACGAAATAAATATGGATGTTTTCATTATAATATTAAAGATCATTGATTACTTTATTTAGACAGTTCGGGATGCTCCTGTCAACAGTGTTTTAATTTAATAAAAATTAGACAATACACAACCTATAATTAGGGGGGAAAATTCATCCAAGAAAAATGTGGGAGAATTCTAAAAATTAACCACCTTAGCAATAATTAATAATCAGCTGAGAAATACCCTTATGCGCTAAGCCTTTACTACTTTTATGACTGGGTACCGAATATATTATCCCTCCTAGATAAGCCGCTGCCTACTCCCTCCTTCCCCTCAAAAAAGAGGAAGAAAATTGTTTTTATATAATTAAAATGGAAAAAAATATTTTAGCCTTCAGATACGCCTTGTATTCACTCTGTTTTCCCCTTATATATATATATATATATAATAATATATTATATTATATTATATATTATATTATATAATATATATACAGTATATATTAAAAAATAATGTAACTGTGTGTGGTTTGTTAACCATAGTTGGCACCTTTGAACATCCCTTAAGAGTGTTTTACGAACTCTTAAATCGGAATTAAAATCTTCAGTAAAGAAGGTTAATGTGCGAGTGTAAAGCGCACACGCGTGTCAGCAGCGACACACACACACACACACACACTTAACGTATCCACAAGTACCATAAAAAGCGCGAAATGAAGATCATATTCACACAGACGAAGCGGCGCAGCCGTCAATATACTCAGAATAAAGTCACACATAATGACTGCTTTTATTAAACGCTTTTTATTGGTTGGATTGTCTCGGATTTGCTTGTGAATGAGTTGCCGTGCCTTCCTCGTAAGGTGTGATCCCTTTTCATTCGCCTCAACGTCCGTTCTGTGGCCTGATTTATGGAGCTTTAAACCTCAATGCGAACCAACTCCATTCTTCTGTAACTAATTGTCTACGAAGAAATAACTGCTTGAGCCAAAATAGGACTCGCACGCCATATATATATATATATATACACCGTATATACTGTATATATTCCAACAAAAACACGTCTTTCGAACTGTATAAATTAAAGACTGTACAATTACGTCCTGCAAAACGAAAATAAATACTTGGCACATGCCTGTCCTCTCCTGCATGCCAAAGAGCAACAGGAATGAAAAGAACAATAAATAAATATATATATATATATATATATATATGTGTGAGTGTGAGAGAGAGAACCTACATCTGCTGAAGTTAGTTGTATTTTGCAAAGAAATAAAGTGATGTGAGCAAAAGGTTTGGCAGAACTTCCTTGAGATAAAATTCAAAATGTTTCAGGAATGAGAAAAACCTTTAATAGGCCAAGGCTTATGAAGACTCGTTAAAGGGTTCATTGTTTTAGTGCAAACTAGTATTATCGAAGGGTGACAAAGAGCAACTATATAAAACTCGTCACAACAAAAGATAAAAATTAGTATTTTACATTTACTTATCAAAATAATTACCTTTTCTTATTACTTTTATTACTAAACTTATCCTCCTCTTTCTTACTCTCTCAACTGTTAAAGTTTAAATGTTTAATAAACTTTGCCTTCCTTCTTCCTTTGGAATGACTCGCGCATCTTTTCAACAGTTCCTTTAAATACATAATGATATGCCTTCGTGAAATGCGGCATATTAGGCTGTGGATGTAGATTTATGACGACAGGAGTACTCTTACCTTCAAAGAAAGAAACAATAGCTCGTTAAAAAATAAGTTAATAGTCTGTTTGGAGGCTTAAAGTTCCTTGTTTAAGTTATTGGCTTATCGATCTAATATAACAAGCTTGAGTTGGGTCTATTTACTATTTAATAAGGGTCTGTTATAAAGGCGAATAGGCAGTTTTGCTTTAGAGCTGATAGGCCTGTACATAAGCTATGATTACACAATGAAGTTTACCCAGTTTGAAATAGTTCGTTCATAGAAAATCTACACTACGTATATCACGTACGGCCTTAACGTTTCTTGATAACCATATTTAAGCACTGTGATGTATGAATATATGAAAAGCGTACACTTGGTTGTTCTAAAAAAAATTGTACCACATAACCGAGTATGGAATGATTTTGAATCAATTTTATTTTGTAATGTTGATATAACTGGTTCATAATTGGTCCAGAAAGGAAAGTTGTTCCAGCACCGTGAAATAAAGTTATTTCATACAGAACAGTTTCTGAAAAGTTAATTGCTCCATTTGCTGCATCAGCCGATTATGAAGCGAGTTCTTTGTAAAACAATGGTCCATCATTAAATCGATTGGAATAACCTTCCTTTCTGGACCGGTTTTAAACCAATTATATTTATATTATAAGTAAAATTAATTTAGAATCGTCCCATATTCGCCTCGGATCGAAGAATTAAGTTTTTAGAAACGGTGGTCTGTATGGAATAACTTGATTTTACAGTGTATTTGTAACATTGTAAGCGAATAAGTGACGAATGTAAGTTTTGTCAAATTTATATGCCAAGGTATGTTATCAAGTAGAGCTTGCAAATGAGATGTAAACAACTGACATATCTTAGAATCAGTCACGACGGAGTAATGTAGATTAGAGATAACGTTGTACAGTCGAAGGAAAAAATTGGCGAAAAAAGGTGTGTGTGTGTGTGTGTGTGTGTGTGTGTGTGTGTGTGTGTGTGTGTGTGTGTGTGTGTGTTACTTACAATATATAAAACCTCAAAAATAATTTTTGCTTTCTAATATATTTGAAAGGCAACGTAGTAACCTAAAGAAAAGGAAGAAAAGGGGAATAATGAGGTTGTAAGGCATTATTCTTTCCCCCATTTTTCATTATCACTGGGAGTGGGTTAAAAGGGGGGAAGCTATTTTTCCTATTTTGTGGAAATTGGCGTTATCTAGAAAGGCCAGTGTAATTGGTACTTCATTATAAAAAGTGAAGAAGTGGCCTAAGGTGGGTTTTCAACCAATTATTAATCCTGACCTTTTTTTTTAAGATTTTGGGTATTTTTCTATACACTTTACATAGATTTTTTGTTCGACAAACTTTTTTGCTAACTGTACATTAGCTTGCCGAGTTAAGCCCAGCCATCGTGCTTCGTGATATTGAGTCATTACGAGTATAACCAACATTGTAATGCGTATCAATCCAAGAACTTGACTAAATTTTCTAGTCTTCAATGAGATTCAAACCACTTACGTCCGGTCCTGCAAACCTTCAATGTACACATCTTACTAATGTTATATTATCAATTTCTATTTAATAAAAATCAAGTTTACTTATGCTTTCTTTAGTGTTATTTGATAGTACAATTATATTTTTCCTGTAAATAATTATAAAAGCGTAATATCAGTATGAGATAAACTGTATATAAAAATTAAGACTTTTTCCTAATGCATTCGCCGAATTTAAAAAAAAAAATTCTTGTTGGATTATTTATTATTATTATTATTATTATTATTATTATTATTATTATTATTATTATTAATCATAGGAAAATAAATTTGAACATTTTTCTTGTTACGACATTAATTAAATGTGCTCTTTCTTTCCCAAAACAAGGTTTTGAAATTCCCTCTTCGTGATGCAATTTGTTTTGTACATCTTGGGTCCTTTCACGAGGTACGATTTTCACTCAAATTTTTCTTGTATTCGTAATAACAATCGGCTGAAGGGGTCTGAGACTAGCATACCGATCAGGTAATACTAATGCGTCTCATTGCGCGAGCTCCTTGATTGTTATTAGTACCATGGCATCATCCGCAGTCGAACCCCTCCTCATTTCGAGTTTAGGGAAAGGGTAGTAGTAGTACCCACTGAACTACAGCCGCTGGCCTCTGCTGGTTTCGTATAATTTCGTTCGAATTATTCTGCCCAAAGATGGATAAAGAAAATACTTGTTTTTATATTAATTGAAACTAGGCATTCTGTATTGTTCCTTAGTCCCATGTTGGTAATATTACCAGTTCACATATAACTGAAACCAATAATTATACTAGGTTTTCAGCTTTAGAACTAGTCACTTGACGACAAGCAAATACTATAGATTTGAACGTGAGGCGCCATCTGTTGGAAGAAATGTCATTGAAATTGACTTTCAATTCATCTTTATCTTAATGCATACTAGACTAGATAAACAAATTAACAGTAACTTAAGTTTTAACCCTAACTATATTATTAGAAATTAAATTTAACTAATTTAATTTTTACGTAGATGAAATTTAAACCTTTTCTGAAACAACAAATTTTGTAACACGCACCCGGCCCTGTGACGATTCAGCGGAAAGAGGAAAAATAGTGTATACGCTTTCCCTTTTTTCCTTTTTGTATTTACATTATTACTTGCATCGCTTCTTTTTACACACACACGCACTACACACACACACACACGCACTACACACACACACACACACGCACTACACACACACACACACATATATATATATATATATATGAGAGAGAGAGAGAGAGAGCGCAAATCCCTATCGGGCAGGGGTACATGTACCCCCTCACTTTTTGAAGGCCGGGGACAAAGTATCAATTGTACCCCCCACTATTTGGGAACTATTAGGAACTCTTAGTAGACTAATGGTATTCCAAAGTAATAAGAGGAATTATAATACATGAATAAATATTATTATTATACAGGGTGTCCGAAAAGTCTGGAACCATAGGAGAAACACTTTATTTACACTTTGTTTATAAAATTTGTTCAAAATGACCACCCGCTATCTCCAAACATGTTTGCAGACGAAACTTCATATTGTTTTGAATTTTTCTTAGCATGTCTGCTGCAATGGATTTGCAGACTTCTTCAATTCGATGTTTTCGCGCTTCAAAACATCATGGATGGTACTTTTCGATACTCCAATTTCCAAGCTTGTACGCCTCAATGACTTTTTAGGACTAGGATAAATGTTCGCCATTACAGTCTCACGGACTTCTTCGGTGATTCTGGGATGACCTGAACGTGGTTTGTCTGCTACAGAGCCAGTTTCTTTAAACTTTTTCAATAATTTTCCAACCGCGCTATGCGTTACTGGATTTTTTTCAGGATGACGACCGTTAAATTCATCTGTTGCACTTCTATGGGACCAGCCATCACGTCCATACGGAAGAATACTCTCTATACGCTCTTGTAAACTTTACGCTATCATTCACGGATACCCCGAAACAAAAAAAATAATTATAACAAATTTCTCCTATGCTTCCAGACTTTTCCGACACCCTGTATTATATCGGATTGAGACCCATGACCAGTGACCAGGATGCGAATTCATTTTCGAGACGATTTCCGCGACGAGTATTTCAATTTCAGCTCAGTTATGGCGGGGACTTGTTATGGCCACCAATCATGAGAATGATTATAATTATTGAACGTCCCAAGCGAGTCCCAAGAAACTAACATGCAATAATATTGCTTATTAGTTTCAGTTGTCCTCATTAGGTAGTGCTCACGTGATCCACAGCGATATTATCCTTTCATTTTTTTAATAATATTTTAAATACATGTATTAAAAATTCATTAATTTTGATATCCAAATATATCCCCCTCCCCCTTTTTGATAGCGATTTGCGCCCATGAGAGAGTTACAAGGAGTTACAAGGAAAAGAAGTACCTCAAAAGGCCTTGCGGTCCATACCGAGGAGGTATCAATGGCAACGGGTGCCACGTAAAATTTTCTACACCCTCAAATAGTGTGCAACATTTTGTCTAACCTTTTTTTTTAACAGATCCACAGAGGAACTGTTCACAACTTCTGAAGGTAACCTGTTCCACTTGTCACAGATCTTATACGTAAAGTAATTCCCACACACACTAGTCCTAAACCGTTTCAAATCCAACTTCCAACCATTGTTGCGAGTTGGGTTATCATTTAAACTAAACATGCTTCTAAAATCGACATTGTTGAACCCACGTAAGAACTTGAAAGCCTCGATCAGTTGACCGCGCAGCCTCCAAGTTTCCAGCGAAAACAAATTCAGGGCGCGTAAGCGTCGATTTTAGCCCATATTGCTAACGGAAGGGATTAACTTTGTGGCCCTCGCCTGCACTCGCTCCAGCCTCTCAATATCTTTCCTGAGGGTGGGCGACCAGAACTGCACATCATACTCCAGGTGCGGCCGAACCAGAGAATTGTACAGCGAGGGCACAATCTCCTTGTTCCGAAATCTAAATTGCCTCCTGATATAACCCAACAACTTCTGGGCTTTTTTTTCCACCTCTACGCACTGTTTGGTAAACTTAAGGTCGCTGCTAATTAGCACACCCAAGTCCTTTTCCAAATCAGTCGCCGAGAGAGAGAGAGAGAGAGAGAGAGAGAGAGAGAGAGAATATCGTTACATAATATGTAAATAAACCTGTAGCAAATAGAATTATAAATAAAATAAACGATAAGATATTACTATTGTACAAATGATGACAAACGTTGTGACTGGTCGCTAGTCCACAAGCTTATACGCTTCGCGCTATATCCATTGCACTTCTCGTATCTGGTATTTTTTGATACGAGAAGCACAATGGATAAAGCACGAAGCGTTAACGTAAACAGACATGCCTGGGAAAGAACGTACATACTAAATATGGTTCGTAATTTCGAGAAGTCTCGACGCAGGAAGTTGGTTAAAATTAACCACAGTCTCATCTTTCAAACATACTCGTATAGTGCTTATTTAAAAGGTAAAGGACTAAGAGAAGTTGAAGTAAGACTGGAGGACGGTGGCTGTGATATAGACATTACTGTATTTTCAATAATCAAGAGGAGGAAGACGAGGATCCCAAAAGTGACGACACTGTTGTTCTTTAGGTTAGTATACTACGTATGTACAATTGTACATACAATCCATACTGTACAGTACATTTTAGTACGAGACTGTACAGCCTTAAATTTGAAATATTAGGGGCACTCAATATATTTTGCCCCACTCTTTTTTCTTAGCTAAATAATAGGCCATGGGGCTGAAATGTCTTTTGGGCCGTAAGTTTGAACTTTCTGCGCTTCCCATAACCGGATTTTTCCAGTTTGAACCTCCCCTTCTTGTATAAAACCGATGGTTAACGCAGTTTCGAAAATGGCGTCTGACAGTGATGTGCGTCGTAAACAGAGAGCTGTTATCGAGTTCTTAACCGCAGAGAAGGAAACAGTTGGAAATATTCACAAACGTCTACAAAACGTTTACGGAGATGCTGTTGTTGATCGAAGCACAGTTGGACGCTGGTCTAAACGTGCGAGATCATCGGAGAGAGGGAGAGCCAGCCTCGATGATGAGCCACGTAGCGGTCGCCCGGCATCGGCTGTGACATCTCACACTGTGCAACGTGCTAACAGCATCATTCGATCAAATCGGCGCGTCACATACAAGGAACTATCACTGGAGCTAGGAATTAGTGAAGGAAGTGTGAATACGATAATTCAGCAACTGAGATACTCAAAAGTGTGTTCACGGTTTGTTCCTCGCCAACTGACTGAAGATCACAAAGCCCAAAGAAAAGAACTTGCTTCCGAGTCGCTGGTTCGATACGAGACAGAATGGAATGACTGCCTTTCACGAATTGTGACTGGGGATGAGACTTGGGTACACCACTTTGAACCTGAAACAAAACGCCAATCCATGGAGTGGCATCACGCAGACTCCCCACGCAAGAAAAAGTTAAAAATTGCTCCCTCTGCAGGAAAGGTTATGGCCACCATCTTCTGGGACTCAGAGGCATATATTGCTACCCTACAGAGACTCCAGAGACGTATAAAGCGAGTTTGACCGGAGAGAAAACTGGAAGACGTCCTTCTTTTGCACGATAACGCAAGACCACACAACAGTTTGCAAACAAGAGAGGCCATCTAAAAAATGCGCTTGACTGCGTTACCCCACCCTCCATACAGCCCGGATCTGGCACCTTCAGACTTCCATTTGTTTGGGCCAATGAAGGATGCTATTCGTGGAAGAAAGTTTCAGAGTGACGATGAGGTTGTTGAGGAGGTTAAGAGGTGGCTCGAGCGGAACCCAGCGGACTTTTACCAGTAAGGAATAAAGGCCCTTGTTTCGAGGTGGAGGAAAGCCGTAGAAAAGGATGGAGACTATGTGGAAAAATAAAAACTTGTAAAAAAGGTACGTAACTACTCGTGTAACAAATTTCTGGAAATTACAAGGAAACTTAGAAAAAAAAAGGTGGCCCTCGTGTATATATTATATATATATATATATATATATATATATATATATATATATACGTACAGGGTGGGCCGTAAGTTTCCATACATAGGAAAAATTAAACGTTTGTTTTTATGTTACTGATGAAGCAAATTTTTACGTCAATGGAGAGGTTAATCGGCAAAACATACGTTATTGGAGTAATGCTAACCCTAACTGGCTGAGTCCGACGAAGATGCAAGGTGCCGGTAAAGTGATGGTGTGGGCCGGGATATGGGGTGACAGAATTATTGGACCAATTTTTGTCAGTGGAAATCTTAATGCCGAAAGGTATCTTAACATGTTGCAAGAAGAGATTTTCCCATCCCTGCTAAACGAGGAAGGTAACTTCCCAGTTTACTTCCAGCAAGATGGAGCTCCACCTCATTATGGTCTTCACGTGCGTCGGTATTTGGATCAGCAGCAGTTTCCGGATGCTTGGATTGGTCGGCGTGGTCCTGTGGAGTGGCCTCCCAGATCCCCAGATCTCACCCCCCTTGATTTCTATCTTTGGGGGCACTTGAAGGCCATGGTGTATCAGGAAAAGATACGAGACATAAATCATCTAAAGGAACGTATCACCAACGCCATTACAAGCATAACGTCAACTGTGCTAATGCGTGTTCATCAACAGTGGGGAACACGTATTGAAATGTGTTTTCAAAACAATGGCAACCCTGTAGAGCATATTATATAAATAAAAATGGTTGTCCATAAAAAAATGTTTATTTTTCCTATGTATGGAAACTTACGGCCAACCCTGTATATATATATATATTATATATATATATATATATATATATATATATATATTATATATTTAGGGTGTGTTTATGGTATATGGTGAAAAATGCGAAATGAAAATGCAAGGGAGCGGAACCCTTTATTTTGTGAGGATACATGAGAAAACAGAACAGGCAAAATTTCTTTGTAATCCAACAACATTTAGAGGTTGCCCACAGCTGATAGGTATTTTCAATTTATAGGGCAATGGAAATTTTAATTCTCAGTTTAAATGATAAATTGCATCTCCAATATACATCTCCAATAAGTATTCAGAACAAATATATCGTGTGAGTATATTCACTAAATTCATAATTAACGATTAAAGTACATGACACCTCGAGTGTTGGCGTTCATTTTTTCATCAAAGTGGCTTTGGAGGCTGTCGGCAAGACTTTACGATGTTCTTCGACGATTTGAATCATGAACTGCATCTGCTCTTCGTTCCGAGTCCTTCCAGCCTTCGTGAATTCTTGAATCAGTGCTATGCCTCGCTCTGCTGCATCATTCACTACATTTAAGGAATCCACCCTGATCTTTGCTGAACCAAAGCTGGTGTTGTTTTCCCAGTTTGATGGATCCTTTTGCAGGAAATCGACCGGAAGATCTAGAAGGGTGAACAGATTGTACGTATTGGAAGAGCAAAAGTCTGCCAGGGTCTTTCCTCTTGGATCTGGAATCCAGACTCGTCGGGGGGGAGCTTCTGACCCTTCAACGGAATTCATATTCTCTACCATTTTCCGCTTCTCATCATCATCGACTGCAGGATCGAATAGTGCAAGGCCCACGTTTACCTCATTGAGGTACCAGAGATGCCGATTAAAACTCTTGTACCCAGCGGCGTTGGTGTTTTGCAACTTTTGAAGGAGGGCTAAGTCGCTTCGTGGAGCGCTTGCTGCTTCTCTTGCTGAAAACCACGGAAGGACGTAATCTTGAGCAACGAAGAGACAGAAGTCCCGCAACCCAGAAATCAGGCGGTCACTGCTACTTGCTCCACGAGATGTTGAAGGACATTGGTTCATGTGCATCGTGAACTGGTATCTGAACATCCAAATCTTGAAAGAGTAAATTCCACGCGCCATCCACCGTGCTCGGTGCAAAGCCCTTGGAGCCATGAACACAGGACTCCGACGTCCGTGAGGTACTCCTCCCAAGAAAATGACTACAAGTTCAAGAAGCTCTTTGTAGTCATCTCTGGGATGCTTCACTTTCAGAAGGTCATTTGCTTCATGAATCATCTTTTCGGCCCAGAGACTGATCACTGCAGCCGTGTCCTCTTCGTCCGCGGCAGTGGAGTATTCATTCAATTTCAGTTGCGGCCAAACATTACGGAAGCTCTGGAAAATCGTAATCTCAGGTCCTTTGGAAAGGTCTCCAACAAGGAAAGAAAATACTGCTTCAAGCAGCAGTTCCAGCACGTGATGTCGACACGCAAAGTAAATCATTTCACGCCCGAGAGCCTGCTCTACTCGCACACACACTCCTCCATGGATGCCGGTGTTGGTGGCTGTCATGTCAAAGCAAAGAGCTTTGATCTTCTGGCCAAGATCCCAGTTTTCGATGGTTTCGATGATGACGATTGCTTTCCTTTCTGCCTTGGAGTCTGGGAGTTTGGGGATGGCTAGAATCTTGCTCATCCCATCCCCGGTAACTAAGATGGCTAAACGGTCGATTTTGTCTCTTCCCATTAGTCTGCCATAAGTTTTCCATCCCAGTGAAGAACAAGAGGGCATTCAGGCTTGTAGGAAGCTCTCACCTCTGCTTCGTGGGCTGATCTGTACCTGGATCTGCTGGCCCGAATAGCACTTGGACTGAGGCACATCTCACTTATGTCCTGACCCATTTGCATGCCAAAGGGGATGAGAACACGAGCAGCTGCCCTGTCGCTCATCCGCGTGCGGTCCAATGCCGCAGCGACCTCCGAACTGATTGCCGTCGTCCCACGGCGATGTTTTGGAGCCGACGATGTAACTGGCTTTCTTTCGGGACTTGTTCCTCACTTGATGACGCTGACGATGAGGTTTCCATAACAACGGTAGCAGAGATTTCTTCCATTTCCTGCACATGCCTCTCTTTCCGCTTCAATTCCTGAGCAGTTCTTTCTTGGGCCCTTGCGACTTTTTTGGCAATCTTCTTGTCGACATTTCCAATCCTTCCTCTCCGACCCTCCTCCCTTTGAGCAAGCAGGAAGTCCTTGTCCTCCTGAATTTTGATAAGATTTAGGGCATTTTGGTGACCAATGTCGAAAAGCTTGTTCAAGCTTGACCTGAACGCAGCCTGGTTGTCCAAATTGGTCTTCGTTTTCCGCGAAATTCTCTTCTTCAAACCCTGCCATTCGTCATGCAATTTCCGGACGTGCTTCTTGACGTCGTGCGGATGTTTCGTCGGTAAACCTTCTGTCACCCAGATTTCAATGATGGCTTGTGATGTCGAGGACACACTCTCAGCTAAGGATTTCTTCTCTTCATTGTGGAGATGGAAAAGGTACTTCAATACATCACCTCTTGAAGGTAATTGCTGACCGGCAATAGTAGGACTTGGTGACCCCACAAGCCAGATTGATTTCTTCGATCTTGTACATGCCGCCATCGTTCACCAGTTATCTGTGAATAAGACAAAACAGTGAAATTGGTAAGTTAATTTAACCCATTCATGGATAAAGTACCTCAGGAAAATGTGTAGAAATAAGCCACCCTCTTTGTAACCGTAATCTGTGTTCAAACAATGATTGGCTGATAACCCATGAACACAATATGTATTAAAATTATAATAATTTTGCGAAATCATGCATACATAACCATTTACAGTATATCCAATCCATATTAGAATTAAAGAAAATTCATTTGTTGGTATACTGAAGTAAAGAAATATGGATTATCAGAACGCAATTGACAAATGCAATTTCTAATTTTGGGGACGCTGTGTATCAATGGGTTAATAAACACTAGAAGTGACTTAAAAAGTGCGCATAAATAAATGAGCATATGGGTAAAACTTTGGGGTCTTTGGGCAACCTCTAAATATTTGATGATTTTCCAAAAAAATCATGTGCTTTATTTGCTCCCGGAACCTCATCATTTGCAGGGTTCCGTGACCCGAAATTCACACTTTCAGTTTTTAAAAGCACCCTAATATATATACTGTATAACGTCAACTGTACTAAGTCTAAACTAAACCAATAAAAAAGTTCAAGCGACCTATTTGTTGAATGTAGATGTTGAACTTGAACTCCGATAACGATAACACGTAAACTTTAAGAAACGGCGTTTGTATAGGCAAAACGCGTACAAAAAACGCTTTTAAAAAATTAAAAAAAAACAGTCTCCATACAATAAATTGTTCACTTTTACGTATCCCCAAAATAATTAAATAAGGACACTGATGCAAGCTCAAAAGTCGAAACTAGGTGACGAATAACATTAACTATATTTGGAAACAAACAATCAGATAGATTCTTTCACTTGTACAAAGTTTAGTTAAGTGACGATTGCGTAAATTTAAAGTGTCGTGTCTTACAATAATATATATATATATATATACATATATATATATATATATATATTATATACTCCTGATAATTTCAAAGATTATATATATATATATATATATACAGGGTGTCATAAATCCGGTCTCATAGGAAAATTTATTTAAAATTAAATTGCAAAGTAATACATTGGAAGTAAAACAAATGTTCAACTGATGTCCTGTTTTGGGAAGTGTTACACTCGTGAGGAAAAGGTGGAGGCATTTTCTTCACGAGTGTAACTCACTTTCATATTAGCCATTGAGTGTTACCTGTGACCAAAAAAGGTTCCAAAACAGGACATCAGTTTTGAACATTTGTTTTAGTTCTAATATATTACGTTTGTAAATTTAATTTAAAATAAATTTTCCTATGACACCGGATTTATGGTATACCCTGTATATATATATATATATTATAATCTTTGAAATTATCAGGAGTATATAACTATGTACTGTATATAAGAAACTTGAGTAATTTAACTCTATGTAGGAAATGAAAGAAGCCATAAAATGGGAAGTTTAAGTGCATTTCTATTAGTGTGCACCGATTAATCGGTATCGCACCTGGCATGCCGATTAATCGGCCATACCAGGTATTTTCCTAATATCGGCATGCCAGGTGCCGATACCGATTAATCGGTGCACCACTAATTTCTATATAGTTATTCATACGACTATACGTAACTGGGTTCCATATAAACTTTTGAGAAATATGAAGTAAAATGTATCGAGAAAATATGTGAGACCGAACATTATTGTATTGTTTCTACAGTTTAAACAATTATCATTTATGGTACTGACAGGGCCGTACCAAAGCAGGGGCGAGCGGTGCGGCTGGCCAGGACGCCGACGCGACGTGTCGGGGGCGCCAAATTGTTGGTCTTAGAGCTGCCAGTAGAATGAAATTTGGATTTTTTTAATTATTATTATTATATAGTAATTATGTATTAAATAATTATGTATTTAATTATATGTATTTCTATCATAATCAATTTGTATAGTTCCGAATTTAATAGGGTGGGTGGGGAGGGCGCATAAGGAATGTTTTGCATAGGGCGCCATCACAGGTTGGTACAGCCCTGTGTACACAACTGGATTCCAATTGCTAATGGATAATTAGTATGATAAAATGCTGCGAGTCAAGTACAGACGATCGACAAAAGTAAATAGACACCTTTTGTTTTTTTTCCAGATTTTTATGATTTGCTTATAAAAGTTGTAAATAATAAATTTATTGAATCATTAATTGTAAAGGAGAAAAAACACGATTTTAAATATATTGATTCAATTAATTTATTATTTATTAACTTTTATAATCTAATAAAAAAACTGGAAGGGGGGGGGAGGGAGGGAGTGTTTATTTACTTTTGTCAACCCCCCTGTAAGATAAAGAAGCGTTTCTTCAACGTTTTTGGCTCTTCACAAAAATCAGAAACGTTGATTTTGATTAGATGTCGTTCGTAATACATCAAAATTGTTAATACCATAATATAAAGTTAAATAATGGAGAAAATTGGTCAAGAGAGGAGCAAAACATTTTACACGCGACTAATGAATGATGCATCACGTGTAAATTACACATTTATTATTAATTTGACTTAATGAAATCAGACGCTGGCAACCAAATTTATGTTAATTTAGTTTTGGTTAACTGAGATTACTTTGTCTTTTAATACATGGGCGAGATATTCCGGTATCATTAAATAATTTAGTTCTGCTTCATTGGTCACCTGTTACTTTCTTTACACTTCGCTACTCTATTCTGCTTTGCAAATTAACTTTATTTTTGTACCCTTAAAATATGCTTTTAATCTAAAGACTGAGAACGCTGAAAGATGACATGAATGGCTGTTTTTTCTCTTTGGGGTTAACCTCCTTCGTAATGGCAAAGGTCGTGCGGTGAAGGGGATCTATATAATTTTACGTGGAACCCGAGTCACGGGGTCGATGTATCATGCGGACGCGAAAGATGGTCACCTATCCTCTACCTTCAGATGATGTAGCGACCCGCGGTAACCAGTGGTCTTTAAGTATTAATTTAACTGAAAGAGAGAGGGATACCGCTTGTAACCCACACGTTTACAAATGTCTAGTAAAAATGGCTTATTCTAGCTGGCTTATCACTTAGCAAGGACACAAAATTCTATCTTATTTCTGAAGCAAAATAAGGGCTGACTAAATGCGACACCCCCAGCAACAAGAAACCCTTTGGAGAATGCGTTTCTCCCTCTCGCAGTCTCGCTGGTCATTAACAGCTAAAGATTTGAAACAACAAAATTTTCATTTTTTTCTCGTACCAAGTTACCAGCCAAGAAAATTTTGCGTTTCTCTTAATGTTGCCAAGTAGTTATTTCATCACATTACCCTTTGTAGCTAAAATTCAATTTTTATCTTATAATTCTATTTGCTACACGGATAAAATTTGGTAAATAAGTTTAATAACATGTATATATGATGAAAAAATAAGGTAGATATTGCCAGCATTGTTCTCTCTATAACAGCGCTGAGAGGAAAACTCGTGTCAGGTGAATTGGGCCAAAAACGAGTGAAAAGTATTTGAAATGCATAAAATGTTATTCCTTTATTTGTTTGTGTTTGGCGAACACTGAACGTTTGGTTTCATCTCACCTTTTGAGACGAAGCTTTGTATTTCTCACGCCTGCCTCGTACGGAACTTATTCACAATTGTTGTTGGCTACTCTGCCCATTCTAAAAATTTCTAGTAGAGTAAATACTTTGAGAATTTAAAGCCCTTTTTTTTTTGCACTGTAATTATGCGATAAAAAAATGCATGCAGTATTTATTGTTGTTATATTCGCTAACAGAAGAGTATGTTGGAAGACTATGATTATACTAACATCATAAAAGCTTTCCTTTTAAGCTTGAAGCTTTATTAATATTCAAGAGTTGAACCTCAATTGAGCAGTTACAATGTCTCTTCTGTGCTTCCCATATCATTTCTGTCTTTCAAGGACGCCATTATAGTTTCCTACCTGTAATTAACATAATAAGGTTTATCATGGCTGACACACACACACACACACACACACACACACACACACACCACACACACCGGGTTAACAAAGGAAATAAACACCTTCGGTTTTTCCATAGTGTTTGATTTGATCATTAAAGTCAATAAATAATTAAGTATATAATAATTTTCTAATAACGTGTTTCATACCCGATTGTGACTTCGATATAGTTCGAGTAAAGCCCATAAGTGGAGAAGTGATATTTTCCAAACAAACGGATATGTTGACACTAGCGACGCTGTCATCAAGGAGCTAACCTAAAGTGTTGTTGTATCGTTCCCAGTGGGTGTGGAAAATTTTAGTTATTTTAGTAATATAAATCAAATCGGTGTTTAGCGAAAGGTAGTCCAAGACCGAAAGGGGGCCGTCGTTAACATTCTGTAAACTTATGGCCTACTCTCGTATGAGATGGACTTGCCATAGGTGCTGTCGTAACGTCGAAACGATACAACTCACCCACGTATGCTGAAAGTCCTAACTCAACTCGACTAAGAATCAGCTGGTTATCGCTATCAATTCTGTAATCCTACTGTATAATCCAAGTAAAGTCCTCATTATTATTTCACAGATCTAAACGATTGATAGTCAGAATTAATGAATGGATAGAACCCTTCAGCATTATGTAAAGCTGACACACGTTCTGGCATTCCACTGATGTGCTTTGTCAGTTGTTCTTTCGTTCTTGAGTACAATCATTATGGTGTCTATTTACTTTTATTAACCTCTCTCTCTCTCTCTCTCTCTCTCTCTCTCTCTCTCTCTCTCTCTCTCTCTCTCTCTCTCATATATATATATATATATATATATATATATATATATATATATGCTGCAAACCCACAAAGAAAAGCGATTCCAAGGCCTTTCGTGTATTCAAAGCTACACCTCGTCAGGGAATGAAGATAAAAGGCGAGATGCCCACAAATATATACAACGTACAGGAAAACCAAAACAATTAGCACATACTTAACAAGGGTTAATGAGAGGCAAAAGAAATTTTAACATGATGTCGTCAATGTTATACGTCCCCGCACTGTTATTGAAAGTGTTTTTAAAATGAATAAATGCACATTCTAGAATATTTATTTCTATTATATCTCTGTTTTTAACAAACGCTTTAGAACTATCCCACTTGATGCTATGGTTACATCTATACATATGGTTAAATAAAGCATTGGAAGTATTAGCTGTTCTACACGCATATTTATGCTGTTTTACCCTAATATCTAACGTTTTACCGGTTTGGCCTATATATACTGAGTTACATTGTGTACATCCAATCGAATACACACAACCAACAACATTATCAGGGCTATTCTTTATTAGGCGTGATTTAACAGTATTATTATACTTAAAGATGACATTAATGCCAATTGTTTTAAGTACAGTTGGAAGGTATTGAAAATTAACATGGTAAGGTAGGCTAAGGATATTTTTACGACATCATGACGACATCATGTTAAAATTTCTTTTGCCTCATTAACCCTTGTTAAGTATGTGCTAATTGTTTTGGTTTTCCTGTACGTTGTATATATTTGTGGGCATCTCGCCTTTTATCTTCATTCCCTGACGAGGTGTAGCTTTGAATACACGAAAGGCCTTGGAATCGTTTTCTTTTTCCTTGTGGGTTTGCAGCATTTATTCATTTCACGTGTTTTATTGTGAAATTCATCCCATATATACAGTATATATATATATATATAGTGTCCCATAAGTCTGGAACCATAGGGTAAAATAAGTAATTCATGTTTTTCCGTTTATGCAAGTGCCCATAATGTTTTTGAGTAAGGAAGAACGCATCCAGGTAATTCTGCTCGTAAGAAATCGGAGTCAGAGTGAGGTCGCTGAGGAATTTAACAGATTGCATCCGGACCGCACGCCGATAACACGCAGCTGTGTCGGCAAACTTGTAGCAAAGTTCAGGGAAACGGGATCCATAGGAGATAAACCACGCAGTGGACCTCCGAGGACATCCACCGACGATGACACAGCCGCTACCATCCTCGCTCATTTCACAAACAGTCCCCAAAAGTCTCTTCGGCGTTTTTATTGCCTTTTTTATCATTTTGCCCTATGGTTCCAGACTTACGGGACACCCTGTATATATATATATATATATTAGTGATGTAGCGGATGTCATTTTTTTCACATCCGCGGATGCGGATGAGGATGTTTGATTTCAACATCCGCGGATGCGGATGTCTACATTTTCGTTATTTTTTAGGATATATTCGAGATTTGTTGTGTTTAACGTATATAATAAGTTATTATATAGAGAGAGCTGTAGCTATAATGTAGTATAATTGATTAATTGTACAATAATTGCTGTACTTTTCTCTGAACATATAAAATAATATCAAGCATCTAACTAATATAGAAATCAATTAGTGAATTCGTCTGCAAATAAATTCGTTATATTTGTTGAGTTTCAGCCACAATTAGAAACCATAATTGTGTTACCAGGATGCGGGACGTGAACCCAACTCAAATGCACCCCACCGACCTCTTTCCCCAACCTCCACCCTTATAGAAAGAGATCTTTAATTAGCTTGATAACTATTTATATTAAGTTTAAAGTTTTATTAGGCATATTTATAAATGAGTAATTAAAATAAAGTAAACTAAGATGTTCATCGTTTAATGTGTCAAACTTAATTATAGGAAGGTTATGCTTAAGGAACATTAATTTTCTGCCTTTTCTGCTGCCAGTCTGTTTCTCTTTTCATCATATATTAATCCAGCACTGCTAAATAATCTCTCGCTTGGTACGTTTGTTGGAGGACAGGCTAAATGTTTCCTTGCAAGTTTACTCAAGTATGGATAGATATTCTGCGTATTTTTCCACCAACTAATAGGATTGTCACATGCAGCCGTGCGTTTTTCTTGGTGATAGCTCTCGATCATTTTTACTACATCTTTTGACATCGCGTAGGTCTCGTCATTGCTGCTTGACTCAAGAAACTGAGAGACAGATTCTGTGATAGATTTGCTTGTTGAAGGTGTTGGTTCTGTCACTGAAACTTTTATTCTTTTGGTGGGTGGCGAAGCGACAGATTCAAGAGATTGAAGCTCTTCAACTGCTTTGCCAAGTGATGATATACTCGTTCTAATGTACTAGGTGAAAATAACTTAGCTTTGTAACGTGGATCTAAGTAGGTTGCAAGAGAGTAACTTCATACAAGAACAGCCTCTCGTCTTGTCGCTTGCATCACTTTTGCGCACAATGAACTAGTTCTATTAATATAGTAGAATTTGATAATTTCCGCTTATTAATGACGTTTTATCTCAACGGTCCACATCCGCACGACATCCGCAGTCCAAAGTGCGGATGCGAGAAAATGTGCGGATGTTATGCGGATGCGGATGTGACCTACATCACTAATATTATATATATATATTGATGGTTGAAGGCTGGTCAAAGTAGAGCCAAAAGAGTAACACGTACAAATAAATTATAAGAATTTTTCTCTGCGAAAAGAATAGTTTGACACAGAATCTGGCGCGAAGAAAGAAAAAAAAAATATATATATATATATATAATATATGTGTGTGTGTGGAAATAGTTTTACACAGGAAGTAAATTTTTGTTAAAATTTAAAGGTATAATTCAATGTTTATAAATTGAGGTCTTGATCTTTAATCTTTAATATTGTATAAATTTGTCTTGATGCCTGCAGTAGATATCTGGCAATTTTTTTTATAGGCCTAACGACTCTCTCTCCAGTGTTGCCAAATCTATAAATTTAAAAAGACGACGCCTGAATTTTGAATGTTCCCTTCAACTAAGATCAGTCACCTGAAAATTAATCATTTATAATTTATTTGCTAACATCATTTTTAGACTAAAATTTTGCAACTTTATTTCTCGCAAACGTGACACCAGGGGAATTGACGCCCAGGGAAGGGAGTGCCGGGCATGCCCAAACGCAGTCGATCACTGGGTGCCCTTAGAGAAAGCGCGTCTGTAAAACCCTCTAAAACAAGTGTAGTGAATAAATTAAAATTCCAGAACTGTCCTGCTAATTCACTTTTGTGTGAAGTTCATTATCCGGTGAAATAAAACTGTGTTAAGGATAACATCTCATTTTTATCCTTTTCACGAACGCCAAACGATTCTTTCTCTTAACGCATCGAGGGAGAGGGACGCGAATCGAGGGGCATGTAATTGTTCGAAAACACGCAGTCAGATTGGAATCGGCCTAAAGCTAGAGAGAGCCTATAAGTAAGCGGTATACACTTCGGTTGTAAGGGCAGCGAAGCAACATATTAAGTCACTGAAAAAGGAGTGGTGGAAATAAACCCATCATCATTTCTGACACACACACACACACACACATACACACACACACACACACATATATATAACCTGATATGATTCAGAATTACAGGAATAAGAGAGTAATGTCCTCTGTTTGTAAATTGGTCTTAAGAAATTTGGTTTGAAATCAATTTAATGATTTTTTTACATTAAACAAATTAAAAACCGTGAAGGCCAAAGAAATAATAATGATTTAAGAACAATCCCTCTTTATGAGGTTTTCAAAGTAGTCTTACCAAATACATCATCTGAAGTAAAAGATACTAATAAATTTTAACCTAAAATTGTGAATTAAAGTGATTCTTAACTTTAAACCTTTGCTTTCTTACGTTTAACACGTATATTAACTTTAATATTTTATTTATTTATTTAGTAACCTTTATTCGTAAGTTGGTAAACTGTTCACTTAGTAAGTTCAAAGTAAGTGTGCCGTCCCTGCTTCAAATTAATGAATTTACGTCTGTGTGTCAAGAAATTATGCAACCATGTTTTTTTTAAGAAAACTTTCTAATGAATAATGCTATTGAATTGTAATTTTTACCAGTCATTTGTATGCATTATATACATAATCTGTGACATTTTCAATTCAATTGATCAAACCGTTGTTGAATTACGAGATGAAATTAATAATTCAAGTGTGTCAAGCAATTATGCAACACTCGCATAATCCTGATAAATTGTCAATTCAAAGGAGAATGAAACAGAAATTCTGCAAGAAACCAAAGCCATTATGTATTTTAAACCAATCAATCAGCACTTTAACATTTATATTAAGTGCTCACATACATACAGTATATATCCTCCTTTCTTCTGAATAACTTTAATGACTCTTTCATCAATAGATTTGG
Organism: Bathynomus jamesi; assembly: GCA_023014485.1. Classification (NCBI taxonomy): domain Eukaryota; kingdom Metazoa; phylum Arthropoda; class Malacostraca; order Isopoda; family Cirolanidae; genus Bathynomus; species Bathynomus jamesi. The sequence continues at coordinate 178,287 of JAJOZX010000543.1, read as the reverse complement.
TGAGATTAGATATTTCTGTTGAATTTAGCTCTGACATACACCTTTGATCATTCATTAGAAAGTTATCTTAAAAAAACATTGTTACATAATTTCTTGACACACAGTATATAGCGAAGATCCAAGTGCTCTTACTGTATACGTTTACTGAAATAATCTTAATCTCGGTAACTCGTAAATTGATTGAAGCAAACCTCTTTATTGTACCTTTGATATTTATATAAAAGGTATATAAAATAGTTAATTTATTAGTGGAATACATTATCGTGAAAGGGTAAAAGCATTTGATCATTTCTATGTAAACTACTCCCTCTTTTCGTAGACACTGACCAGTACATTATATTTATAGAAGAGGGAAACGCTTTATTTCCTTCTTGATCACATTTTACCAAATGTATGATGAAGATGACGCGCACAGACATTATTGTTTGTTTTAGTTTCCAATATAGAACTTAAAATGGTAAAAGAGAACAGTCTTGGAAATTTAGATTTAAAATTTCTACAAAGGAATGTTATAGTCACTTAATTACTAATAATTACCTAAAGTTTGGCCGGACAGCCGGAATATAAACCTACCGACACTCAAGCTTAATTCTCGAATGAAGAATAGGTACGATTTCTGGTAACCGGATTGAGAGGATATTGAAACGAACCTCAGAAATTCTTCTTTGTGCAACGGGCACAGCACCTTAAAAGGCCCGTGCATCCTTTCCCACCTGAAGAGGCCGTTATAACGTGAAAACGTGCCAAGTGTTTGTGTAGTTTACCAACCTCTTTAACTCATTTATTGGGTTGCAAGAAGTAAACAAAATCTCAAGAGCAACCTTGACATTATGCATTTCGATTTTATTCAGGTTCGACTTTGTACGAGTGTATTTCGTTCAGATTTTCTGAAAATCGAAGATCAAAGTCTTTCTAACTTAACCTAATCTCACCAGACTCACTCTAACCCTAATTTAACTTAACCTAACCGAGTTGACATCATGCAAATACGTTAAACTGTGACTTTATGCGAGCATTTTATGCAGGTCGAATTTGTGCAGGTATAGCTCAGATTCAACTTCTGTCCCTAGATTTACGTAAGGTAATATTATTCAATTATGTTCATAAAGGTTGTCTCTATTCCAATTCCCTTTTTGTCGTTGCCAGGATTAGAGAGAGATTGTTGTTTTTGTTGCAGTAAAGGATTCACCGTCGTTTTTTAACTTTAGGGAGTCGTATCGCAACGAGATGAGAGAGAAAGAAAAAACCTTTTTTGCTAATATGAAGCAAAGGTGTTAAAACGTTGTGCTACAAAAAATATAATTACGTGACTTTTCATACGTTCTTGTAATTTATCAGATGTGTTAATTTATGTGCTGCATTGCGTGTTCCCAAATAGGACATGCATCAACGAGGCGTGTAAATGGAGCATTAAAAGAAACATATCGAATATCTGAAACAAACTGGCCGTATGAGTTGACATTCTGTCAACAAGTTATTAGGTTAGGTCAGGTCAGGTCAGGTTAGGTTACGCTACGCTAGGTTGTGAATTTTTTTTAATGTATCGATGTTTTGGTTTTGTTGACGAAATGGGTATAGGTACATTCTCTATCTCTACATGGCAATGATACTGCTAGCTTCTCTTACCCTGAGTGGGTGTATGGGCGGAGCGGAGTTTTGTACGTTTTCTACCTGCCTAAAACTTAATCTGTTCTTAGTGTTGATTATATATATATATATATATATATATATATATATATATACAGTGTGTATATATATACACACACAGTATATACAGAGTTAACAAAATTAGATAGACGATGATCGTTCTCAAGAACAAATGTCAACTCATTAATGGAATGCCAGAACATGTGTCAGCTTTATATACTGCAAAGAGGAAAGTACCATTGTTCTAAATATCTTGAGCAAATAAATTTATTACTACTAATTGATTTTAATATCAGATTAATAACCATGGAAAAACTAAACTAAAGGTACCTATTTACTTTTTTATGATTCTCTCTCTCTCTCTCTCTCTCTCTCTCTCTCTCTCTCTCTCTCTCTCTCTCTTATATATATATATATAATAATGAGAGAGAGAGAGAGAGAGAGAGAGAGATCATAACAGTTGTTTGTGAATGTTGTCATGGAGGTGATGGATAATATTTTGAGATTTCAAGGTTATTTCCTGTCCAAAATACAGCGAACCCTTGCATGACTGACGTTTAGGCCTTGTCGTTTGTTTGGACTTATACCCATTTCGTCGACATGACCAAAACATATATATATGCAGTAAAATCACAGAATAACACGTGATCTTATTAATAAGCAAACAACCACAAGGAAAAAGAAACACGAAATCCGAGCGCTTTCGTGATATATTCACATCTTCAGGGACAATTTCTTTTTTGTCCCTGAAGATGTGAATATATCACGAAAGCGCTCGGATTTCGTGTTTCTTTTTCGTTTTTCCCTGTGGTTGTTTGCTTATTATATATATATATATATATATGCACTAGAATCACAAAATAACACGTGACCTTATTAATAAGCAAACAACCACAAGGAAAAGGAAACACAAAGTCCGAGCGCTTTCGTGATATATTCACATTATCAAGGAAGAACAGAAAATAGACGGAGATTACAAAGTATTTGAGTTAAATAGACAAGCAAAAAATTCACAATTGGCACCTCAAATTAAAGGCCTTAAAGCCCTCTAAAGATTTTTTTCCCCAAATTGATAACATAATCTGTAGGCAGCTAAATAACTGAATAAAAAATATATACTGTATAGATGAAATTAGACAAAAAGAAAACCAATACAGAGAACAAAAATTATTATAATGGTTATTAACATTTAATTAAAACAGGCAATTAATAGGCAAGAATTTAATGAAAAACAAATAGATGACGTAGATAACAAATAGAAAACATAATCTGTAGGCTGATTAATTACTATACAGATGAAATTAGACAAAACACCAGTACAGAAAACCTAAAAAAAAAAAAAATAATAATTATTATAATGGTTATTAACACTAATATTTAATTGAAATAGGAAAAATTACAAGGCCCGAAATTAATGAAAACAAAGGGAAAGTTGCCATCGTCTTACAGAATTATTACAAAATTTCAACAAACAATCTGGAAAAAATAGTTATCCCAACAGCAACCCACTTCAAATATCCAATAAACCACCCAGCAACCAAAGATTATACACGAAAGAAATATTACAATTAAACTAGACACATAAGAATGTTAACAGTTCTTACAATAATATTTATTTATTTAACCAGGGCAAACCATTAAGAGGCAAAAAATGCAATTAAGAAAACAGTAGGCCCATCGCCAACTTACTGACAATATACGAATCTAATTTGTACAACCCAGGGCTAATATTAAAGACCAAATCCGCATTATTCTTGATCACACTTGATTCCAATATATTTCTGCTAACAATAGATTTACTAAACCTTAATTTAGAAGCATTTTTCCAATCAATGGGATGATTAGAATCTCTTACGTGAATGAAAATGGCGTTAGATTCCTGACCACTTCTTATACTGTATTGATGCTGTTTAATACGTAACTCAAGAGTCTTACCAGTTTGGCCAATGTAAAATTTATTACATATTGTGCAAGGGATTTTATATACACACCCATGTTCACTTAAAGGGGAGTTCTTAATCAATGAATTCTTAATGACATCCAAATTTTTGAACGCAATATTTACGTTAAAAGTCCTCAGCAGGTTCGGAAGCTCGAGGAAATTTTCTCTGAATGGTAACACTAAAACATTTTTTGTGTTATAAGGAATCTTATCCTTTACTTCGTAGAAGGTTTTCTTTGCCATTTTTAAGGACTTATCTATGCAGTTCTTTGGGTATTTTAAATCAAAAGCAATTTTGTATATTATACTAATTTCATCGTCAATAAACTCAGGGCTACAAATTCGTAGGCCTCTTAGAAACAAAGTAGAAAGAGCGGATCGTTTTACATTAATGTGGTGATCAGAATAATAATGTATATAGGAACAATTATTAGTGGGTTTTCTGTAAACATTGTACTTAAACTTTTTTCCAGACCTATATATTAAAACATCTAAAAAAGGGATCGAAGAATCTTTTTCTATTTCAACTGTAAAATTGATAGAGGGAATTAAATTATTAAGTTTGGGTAGGAATTCATTGAGATTTAAAGTCACTGGCCAAAGACAGAGAACATCATCTACATATCTAAACCATGGGACATAATTTGGCAGAATCTTCCTTAATAACTTACTTTCAAAAAACTCCATATATAAATTACTCAAAATGGGGGAGAGAGGGTTTCCCATCGCCATACCAAATTTCTGTCTAAAATATTCATTATTGAACACAAATTTTGAGTCTACTATGCACAGCTTAATTAATTCTATAATTGTGGCCACAGGTAAAGGCAAATTATGCTTAACCAATTCTTCCGAAAGAAACACTAAAAGGTCCTCCACCGGGACTCTTGTAAATAAAGCGGTAACATCAAAGCTTACCAATTTAAAATTGTAATTGACACTAATACTATTTAATTTTTCCACAAGGTCTACATTATTCTTTATGTGTGATTGTGAAATTGTGCCAAGGAGAGGATTAAGAATGGAGACAAGCCATTTGGATACCTTATATGAAATAGATCCTATAGAACTAACAATAGGCCTTGCCGGATTATCTGGCTTATGAGTTTTAATCAGGCCATACATATAAGGTAATGACGGTGAAGTACTCAGAAACTGTTTAAGTAACCTTTCATTCCCCTTCAAAAGTTGTTTAATTTTCTTGTTGAATGCACTGTTCACAGTTTCAAGGGGATTGTTCCTTAATTTCACATAAGTGTCAGCATCATTCAACAGATCATACATTTTTTCTAGATAAACGTCTTTATTGAGGATCACTAAGACATTTGATTTATCAGCTTTGGTTATATGTAGATTCTGATCTTTTCTTAAAGCTACATAAGAGTCTGTTGAATCTGAGAGAACGCCCCTTCGATGAATTCCAGAGAATAGTTTTGCAGAAGCATATAGAAATTACTAAGATTGAAGTCGAAGAAACTTTTAAAGTTACTAGGGCGAGTAGATATAGTTTTGATATGGCAATTCCACCTGAATGGAAACAACGGTTACTGGACTATTGTTATAACAAACTTAGAAGAGAATGCAGTGTAGTGGAAAGGAAACTGGATATTAAATTACAAATTCTTATTGAAAGAAGTGATTGGACTAAGGATGCTAACCCTGGTTTTGTGATAAATCTATCAGATAAAGTGTTAATAAAAAAATATGGTTACGGCTCTTGGATATGGAATAAATTTTTCAGCAGCTAAAAAGGAGGTGGACTATGTAGAAATTGCTAAGGCTTTCTGTAATCTAGAAAAATATAATGATTTACCTATAGAGGATGTGAATATTTGTAAAGGTATAGTATATAGTGCTATGTCTAAACCCTCTATTCCAAATTGTCCACAGAGGTTTTTCGACTCTTATGTAGCTTTAAGAAAAGATCAGAATCTACATATAACCAAAGCTGATAAATCAAATGCCTTAGTGATCCTCAATAAAGACGTTTATCTAGAAAAAATGTATGATCTGTTGAATGATGCTGACACTTATGTGAAATTAAGGAACAATCCCCTTGAAACTGTGAACAGTGCATTCAACAAAAAATTAAACAACTTTTGAAGGGGAATGAAAGGTTACTTAAACAGTTTCTGTGTACTTCACCGTCATTACCTTATATGTATGGCCTGATTAAAACTCATAAGCCAGATAATCCGGCAAGGCCTATTGTTAGTTCTATAGGATCTATTTCATATAAGGTATCCAAATGGCTTGTCTCCATTCTTAATCCTCTCCTTGGCACAATTTCACAATCACACATAAAGAATAATGTAGACCTTGTGGAAAAATTAAATAGTATTAGTGTCAATTACAATTTTAAATTGGTAAGCTTTGATGTTACCGCTTTATTTACAAGAGTCCCGGTGGAGGACCTTTTAGTGTTCTTTCGGAAGAATTGGTTAAGCATAATTTGCCTTTACCTGTGGCCACAATTATAGAATTAATTAAGCTGTGCATAGTAGACTCAAAATTTGTGTTCAATAATGAATATTTTAGACAGAAATTTGGTATGGCGATGGGAAACCCTCTCTCCCCCATTTTGAGTAATTTATATATGGAGTTTTTTGAAAGTAAGTTATTAAGGAAGATTCTGCCAAATTATGTCCCATGGTTTAGATATGTAGATGATGTTCTCTGTCTTTGGCCAGTGACTTTAAATCTCAATGAATTCCTACCCAAACTTAATAATTTAATTCCCTCTATCAATTTTACAGTTGAAATAGAAAAAGATTCTTCGATCCCTTTTTTAGATGTTTTAATATATAGGTCTGGAAAAAAGTTTAAGTACAATGTTTACAGAAAACCCACTAATAATTGTTCCTATATACATTATTATTCTGATCACCACATTAATGTAAAACGATCCGCTCTTTCTACTTTGTTTCTAAGAGGCCTACGAATTTGTAGCCCTGAGTTTATTGACGATGAAATTAGTATAATATACAAAATTGCTTTTGATTTAAAATACCCAAAGAACTGCATAGATAAGTCCTTAAAAATGGCAAAGAAAACCTTCTACGAAGTAAAGGATAAGATTCCTTATGACACAAAAAATGTTTTAGTGTTACCATTCAGAGAAAATTTCCTCGAGCTTCGAACCTGCTGAGGACTTTTAACGTAAATATTGCGTTCAAAAATTTGGATGTCATTAAGAATTCATTGATTAAGAACTCCCCTTTAAGTGAACATGGGTGTGTATATAAAATCCTTGCACAATATGTAATAAATTTTACATTGGCCAAACTGGTAAGACTCTTGAGTTACGTATTAAACAGCATCAATACAGTATAAGAAGTGGTCAGGAATCTAACGCCATTTTCATTCACGTAAGAGATTCTAATCATCCCATTGATTGGAAAAATGCTTCTAAATTAAGGTTTAGTAAATCTATTGTTAGCAGAAATATATTGGAATCAAGTGTGATCAAGAATAATGCGGATTTGGTCTTTAATATTAGCCCTGGGTTGTACAAATTAGATTCGTATATTGTCAGTAAGTTGGCGATGGGCCTACTGTTTTCTTAATTGCATTTTTTGCCTCTTAATGGTTTGCCCTGGTTAAATAAATAAATATTATTGTAAGAACTGTTAACATTCTTATGTGTCTAGTTTAATTGTAATATTTCTTTCGTGTATAATCTTTGGTTGCTGGGTGGTTTATTGGATATTTGAAGTGGGTTGCTGTTGGATAACTATTTTTCCAGATTGTTTGTTGAAATTTTGTAATAATTCTGTAAGACGATGGCAACTTTCCCTTTGTTTTCATTAATTTCGGGCCTTGTAATTTTTCCTATTTCAATTAAATATTAGTGTTAATAACCATTATAATAATTATTTTTTTTTTTTTTTAGGTTTTCTGTACTGGTGTTTTGTCTAATTTCATCTGTATAGTAATTAATCAGCCTACAGATTATGTTTTCTATTTGTTATCTACGTCATCTATTTGTTTTTCATTAAATTCTTGCCTATTAATTGCCTGTTTTAATTAAATGTTAATAACCATTATAATAATTTTGTTCTCTGTATTGGTTTTCTTTTTGTCTAATTTCATCTATACAGTATATATTTTTTATTCAGTTATTTAGCTGCCTACAGATTATGTTATCAATTTGGGGAAAAAAATCTTTAGAGGGCTTTAAGGCCTTTAATTTGAGGTGCCAATTGTGAATTTTTTGCTTGTCTATTTAACTCAAATACTTTGTAATCTCCGTCTATTTTCTGTTCTTCCTTGATAATGTGATATATCACGAAAGCGCTCGGACTTTGTGTTTCCTTTTCCTTGTGGTTGTTTGCTTATATATATATATATATATATATATATATATGTAATCAGCACTAAGGACAGATTGATTACAGATTAAGTTTTAGACAGGTAGAAAAGGTACAGAGCACCGCTCCGCCCATACACCCAGTCAGGGTACAAGAAGCTCGTTGTATCATTGCCATTGCCGAAGTCCAGAGAGGTCAGCGTACTAACGAGGTTTCCGTACATAGCTCCTCACCAATTGAATCAACAATGCTTAGTTTACCATATAATCCAATCCATAATCCTTTTACGTGCATTTTTCATTAGTTTGTATTGCGGATATTCATTATTTAAGGCTGTGTGCACGATTCATCAGGAACCAGATGCATCGCAAAGTTGTTTCCTCATGAAATGAGGTAATACAGATGCACGGTGCACCTGTTGTAATCACAAATACATTCATATCACATATTTGTTTGTTTACATTGTTTGCATGTTTTGAATGATATTACATTCATTTTTTTACGTTAAACTTAATTTTTGTTTTTGATGGTTATTTTTATTAAGTTTAACCTAATATTTATTTCTTTATAGCTAAACTCTACCTATAATAATTAATTTTTCTTATTAATGTGAGATTTCCTTAGTTAACAAATGGGGGGCCTTTTGTGTATATATATATATATATATATATATATATATATATATATATATAGGAAAAAATTAATACTAAAAAGGACCGTAACGCACCCTTTAACGCTTCCTGACGTAAGCAACGTATATAGCAGTCGGTAGTTTCCTGCATTTCTGGAGCAAAGCAGCTGCTTGATTTACCATATATGTTTGTTTTTTAAATGTTCAAGTATTTGATATCATTCTGATAGATTTGATGGTCATCCCGGTCCGCTCCTATCATCAGTGGTCCCAATTTCGTTTCTTTATTAATTTACAAATACTCTTTCAAAAACCTTCGTTTTTTACTCTAATTTCCCCCTGACTGTACCCATCTTGGTATGAAATTATAGGATGTTTTTAATTCGTCAGAAACAAATAGTTTTGGAGTCATATTTCTTACGTGGAAGTAGGAAAGAATTTGGTACTTGTAAAGTTGTAGGTTATCTCCCCCCCCACCAATTTTGACAGAATATTTTCGTTAAAACTAACGAAAATATCACGACTTAACCTAACCAATTATCAAGGGCGTACAGTTGATCTATTAGTAAATTTAGTAAATAGTAAATACTATTCCAGAAACAAACAATGTTATAATTAATAATAGATCAACTGTACGCCTTTGATAATTGGTTAGGTTAAGTCGTGATATTTTCGTTAGTTTTAACGAAAATATTCTGTCAAAATTGGTTTGGGGGGGGGGGGGGGGGGAACCTACAAGTACCAAGAATTCATTCGAATAAGACAATTGGATTCAAGATTTTGGTACAGTGCATAATGCTGATTTTTACCATCTTTTAAAGAATATTGGTGTATTTATGAAAAAAACCCAACCTCATTGTAAACTTCAATGTGTATTCAACAACTTAAAACAGAACGTTCATAAACACGCCTAAAATTTGATTAAGTTACGTTCATATATAATAACGTCCTATTTGCAAAGCGTTTCTATCAATAGTACCCATAATTTGGGTCTTATTTCAGTACAAATGTTTATAATAGGTAAAATTCCTTTCTTGAATTCATATCGTTATTTGTATGATGAAGTGCCAGGTGGCCTAAAACGTTTTTGCGCAACTGTATATAAAACATGCATTGTGGTGTTGTAAACATTCTCATGTTATGTTATGTCAGCTGAAAATGAGGTGAATAATTTGTGTATGTCATCAGTATTTCCGTGTATATTTATGTCCTAATAATCATTAAAGGAATTTGTTGAGGGCAAAATGTAAATGGACATTTTTGATGTCGCATTTTCTATTTTTAACATAAATATCGAATGAGGTGATCGTTAAAATATGTTTGTTCTAAGTCTCTTTTAAGCGTTTGTAGGGTGTCAGTACAGTAGCGTTCATTTTAACCTCACGCTCTCCGTTCTGTACGTGTAAAGAGTTATTAATTCTTCTTTCTCTTTTCAGAAAATCACCCAATAAACTAAAACTGCCGTATTTTTAAAATCGTCGTACTTAAATGAGCTCTTCGTATTATTAACACTCCAAGTAATAAAAAGTTCCTAAAACTGACAGTATAGCTTCGTATAGTTTCTTGGTCAAAAAAGAGAAACCAGTAAGTTCCCGATTAGTGTCAATGCGGTCCCCATTTCTGAGAGCAATGTTTCGTTAACCTGTTTTGACCCTAATAGAGAAACAAAAAGTTTAAAATTTTCATGGCATATGAAACTTTATTGTTTACTTTACTGTTTACTGTACTTTGAATTATCTCATAAACTTTATTCTCTCAATTCTCCAACTTCCACAATCTTATCCAAACTTCTATTCAATGAACATTCTCCGCACAAACACTGTTATATAGATTATTTATATGAATTTAAAATTATATATACATAATCTTGAAACGTGATATATTTTCTATGTTAATAGGAAAGCAGACCCTGCGTGGACATTTACATATAGAAAAGATCTGGACAGTGTTTGCTCTGTTTGATGCTCTATGTTAAGGACTATATTGGAGTTTGTTTTGCATAAATGGCTCCTTTTGTTCTCACGATGTTGAATGCTTTTTGGGGCCCACCCCTCACTTTAACAATTCAATAAAATATCAGATAGCCAAACACCATCTTCATTTTATTTATATATATATATATATATATATATATATATATATATTATATTATATATATATATGATGCAAACCCACAAGGAAAAAATAAATATTTCAAGGCCGTTCGTATATTAAGCAGTACACCTCGTCAGGGAATGAACTTTCTCCGTCATTCCCTGACGAGGTGTACTGCTGAATACACGAAAGGCCTTGGAATAATTTTTTCTTTTTCTTTGTGGATTTGCATCATTCATTCATTTCGCGTGTTTAAGTGTAAATTCATCATATATAATTATATGTACAGTATATATATATATATATGTGTGTGTGTGTATGTGTATGAGGGAAAACAACAACAAAGTTATAACCACTCACCACAGTAGCCTAATGCGGAGTTTTACAAACTTTTTGAAGCCACGGAACCTTTATTTAAAAAAAAATTCACGAAACCTTGAGCAACAGGTAAAATTTTAATGATATAAGGCAAATGGTAATAAAACACAATTTATGCTCACTGCAGTTTATTTATATAATTTATGAAATTTACATGTACAGTTATATGAATTTCACAAAAAAAAAATACATAAGTTTAGAAATTTACAAGAAAAAAAGAGGAACTTACTTTTATTGACCCATTTATTTTAACTCTCTAACGCCGACTGGGTTGAATACGTACCGTTTCAAATACACGCATTTAGACAACGTCTTAACCCTACAAAAACGTTCAGCGGCGTTAAGGGTTAAATTCCCCTCCCCACATTACTGTCAGCATGAAAGAAAGTATAAAAAATATCATGTTTATGTCAAATTAAAGTTTTCAATGCAAACAAATTAAAAGTGAGGAATTTTACGTTATTGAGGATTAATTTTAATAGTTAATCAAACAAATAATGTTCAATGACTCGGATGTGATTTGCTTTTCTTTGGATAAAAGTTCAAATTACATTACTGATCATGACTTCCGTGAAATGAGAGAACTAAACCTAAAAACATAGAAAAACTCACCAAATCAATCAGAACCAGTGCTCGTGGTCATCAGCTGTGTTTTGTTTACAAAATGGGCTCCTGTTTCTTACTGTGGCTGCGAAAGGGCAACACTTATTCTGGATATCTCATCGTTTCAATTAAATTCTCTCTCTCCGCTCACTCTCTTTGCCTTTCAAAACACAATCACTGAATTCGCAGAATATATCGTAAATTCATCCATGCCAGTTGATATTATTTTATCTTACCTCTCTCTCCTTCTCAGTCTCTCATGACATATGCCTCACGAATCCCATCAAGTTCTCGCGGAACACAGTTTGAAAACCCTGGCATAGTGGATTCAGCGTCAGGCTATAAATCTGAGGATTGCATTTCCAGTCTGGCTCGGATTTGTACCATCAGATCTCGGCGAGATGGACATTGTGATTTGATTTCCTGTTAAGCTTCCCATCTGAGGTAGCCAAAGTTTAGCTGAAACGGATGTAAAATTCTTGAAAATATGAACAGTAACCAACAACCTTCAACCTTACTTCGCATACGTTTTCGGAAGAACAGCTTCCATCTTCAGTGACTACAGTTTAAAAGACAGTGATGAGTGTTCGACGATTTCAACAACTGAATACCGATCTTAAGAATTATAGAGTTTTCACTAAAGCGCGACGTTAAACTCCCAATTCTTAAATACCAAATTATGAACTCTCCATTTACTTTAATTTCATTAGAGTTTATTTCACAATCGTTAAATGATGAATGGATAGATGTTCAGAAGATGTGGGATTTGAAAAGAAATGTTTAGCGGCGACAGTATTTGTTGTATGTAGATGTGTACGAAATTGAGAAAAGAAAAAGGCAAGTACGAAATTGAGAAAAGAAAAAGGCAAGTACGAAATTGAGAAAAGAAAAAGGCAACTGCAAGAAAAGAGAGTCTGTGAAAAAAAGTTACAAACGCAGCCTAGTATTGTATGAAAAACAATCAAGAAGAACGTTAAGCGAGTGCTAAAAAATAGAAAGATTAGATGATCTGGGAAGAAAGATGAATGAGCAGTATGTGGAGAATAGGAAGTTATTTTTGGAAAGAAATGAGAGGTATAAAGGTCAGTTTGTGGAATGACTAGTATATAAATGGCATGTGAATATTTACTGGAAGATGAACAATTATACGAGAGTTTAAAGGATACTTTAGTGACCTCATAGGTAAGGTGAATGAACAGGAATCAAAATGAATGCCGTTAGTTTGGGTGGCGAATGTAGAGATATTACCAAGCAGTGAAAGACATCAAATTAGAGGAAGCTGAACAAGCATAAACATTGTGCGAGCTGAAGAAAGGAAAATCAACAGCAATTGATGAGACATGTAGTGAAATGATTAGATGTAGATATTATAAAAAAATAGCATGGAAAGTGGGTATGTTTAAGATGATTGGGCAATAGCTATAATTGTACCAGTGTATAAAAAAAAGGTGAAAAAGAAGTAAATGTGTAAAAATTATAGGGGTTATAAGTTTTTTAAATATGGATAAAGTGAAAAAGTAAAAAAATAGGTGGGTTTAGTGGAGGTATAGGAATTGTTTATCAACTGGTTGTAGTGAGACAGCGAACTGGAAGACTCGGTGATAAGAAAAGGTGTATATGACATTTAGATTTGTAGAAAGCGTATGATAAAAAGAATAGATCTGCTTTGTGGCGAATGCTTAGAATTTATGGTGTTGCGGTAAGTTGATAAATGTAGTGAAGTTTTCATCTGGTTAGTAAGGCTTGTGTAAGAGTTAAGGGTGAGTTGAGTAATGCGTGAGACAAAAGCAAGAAGGCTTACAAAAAGGAGTAACTCTCAATTTGGAAGAGAATGAGTAGCGGCTGTCTTGTCTGGTGTGAACCAGAAAATGAATTACGGAGAGCAGTGACAAGTTTTGTGGGCATTTGTGAAAGCTTATTCAGTGTAAATACAAGTAATGTTCTTGTCGTTGAGAGAGAAGGAACGTTATCGTGTAATACTGTGGTTAAGGGAGAAAATTTAGAGGCTGTGAAAGGATTTAAATATTTGTGGTGTTTGACTAACAAAAAAGATACAAATCATCGTAACTTGGTGGTAGAGTGAAACAGGGCAAGGAAGTTATGGCCACTATAAAACCTCCGGTAGGAAGGCAGTGCTTCAGTGTAGATGCAACAGAACTTTTTTTATGCAGGAAGATGCGGACAAGGGCGAATGCCCGCAAAAACATCCCTCCAATAGAAGAAGAAGGGAGCCAAAATCAGAGTCCAGGGTTTTCGAGATGCCTGGACACGCTGCATTTGAAAAATTGGAGGTCATAGACAAGGGGAAAGATGGATTCGGGAAGATTGTTCCAGAGTTCACCGGTTCAATAGATGAAAGATTAAAAATACCGATTAACCCTCGCGTTAGAGAGTTGGACAGAAAAGGAATGAGAATGTGTCGAAAGTCTGGTACTGCGTGCTCTCCTTAAAGGAGGAGGCATGCAGTTAGAGAGTTCAGAAGAGCAGTGTCCGTTATAATAGTAACAGTAAAGAGAGAGGCAACCACGGCAAAGAGAGAGCGATAGAAGACAATGAGTAAGAGGGGGGGGGGGAATTGATGAGATGAAAAGTCCTTGATTCCACCCGGTCAAATAGAGCTGTGTGGATTGAACCACCCCACACACGAAAAGCGTACTCCAAACAGGGCGGACAAGACCACTGTACAGAGAGAGCAACTGAGTGGGGAAAGAAACTGTGGAGCCGGTACACCAGAGTTGTAAGAGAGAGAGAGAGAGATATGTGATCTTTCCAGGAAAGATCACGAGAAAAGGAAACACCAAGAATGTTAAGAGAAGAGGAAGGATTGAGTTGTGTATTGTTGAAGATAAGGGGATAGTCGTATGGAGGATTGTGACGAGTAGACAGATGGAGGAACCGTTTTTTTGAGGCACTGAAGACACGAGGTTTCCTTTGCCCCAATTTGAGATAGCAGAAAGATCAGAGATCAAGTGTACCATAGCCTCCCTACGCGAATCATGGAGTGACTTGAGAGGGCCGCTTTGTAAAGCGGGTGAAGAAGTGAAGAGTGGAATCATAGGCATAGGAATGGATAGGACAGGAAGTGCGACTTAATAGATCATTGATAAATATCATAAAAGGAAGAGAGTGGGTGACTGGACAGAACTCTGAGGAACACCACTGTTAATATCTTTAGAAGAGCAGGTCATCTACAACCGCAGCCAGAAAAGAAATCAGATGAAGGCACAGATAGAAGGATAGAAATCGAAGGAGGGCAATTTGGAGATTAAAGAGTTGTGCCAGACTCTATCAAACGGTTTTGATATGTCTAGCGCAATAGCAAAGGTTTCATCGAAATCCCGAAAGGAGGATGACCAAGAGTCAGAGAGACATACAAGAAGATCGCCAGTAGAGCATCTCTTGCGTAACCCATACTGACGATCTGAAAGAAGATTGTGAGAAGAGAAGTGTTTAAGAATTTCCCTATTAAGGATAGATTCAAAAACTTTAGACAGGCAAAAAATCAAAGCAATTGGACGATAGTTGGAGGGTTGAGAGCGGAGATTTCAACAAAAGGAGAGTGGAATAAAATGCATTCCACTTTGGGAGTGAGGTAGTCAAAGAATTTTGGATAGTTAGTAGAATTAGGAGAAAGGTAAACAGCGAAGATGTATTTAGTTTGAGATTGGCATGGGAACCGTATCCAGAGGGTATAGAATTCGGAGGATTCGCGTTCGGAAATACGAGAACAAGTTAGGTCATTGCGTATATATTCGTAGCATCCACCTTTGGAGTGAAACTGAGTATAGAGAATGTAAGAGGATACAGAAAAGGGTTTGTTATCAGTCGTCCCAGACACCCAAGTCTCATTGAGGAAGAGAAGGTGAGGTTTAGAGGAGGAGAGGTGGTGTTCAACAGATTTAAAATTTGAGGGAAGGCCACGAATGTTGCAGAATGTTTACATGAAGGTGTATTGATGCCAGAACTGATGTATGGATGTAAAGCGATTGTTTGGTACATTAGTCCACTATCAGAAGTGAAAGCAGTTGAGATGAGTAATTGTAGTAGTAGGATTGGTGTAAAACGGATTGACCGTATGAGGAATAAGGATGTTCGGGAAAGTTGTGGAGTGAAAAACTAATTGGAAATAAGAATGGAGGATGGTATGCTACGCTAGTATGGTCATGTGGAGATTATGAATAATAAGATTATAATAAAGATGTATAACAGTGAGTATGTAGAGAGGGGCAGAGAGAGAATCGTCAAGGAAACATAGTCAGCCTTGTGGTGCGAGACGTAAAATGAGGTGGCTGTTGTAGGACTCTCTCTTAGAAAATGGCGTACAACAGCGAAGGAACAGTTTATTGAAAAATAAGAAAAAAATCTTTGATGTTAACGAAGAAGTTAGAATTAAAAGTTTGGATTACCTGAAGATCAGGGCCCCCAGCCTTCGTTAGTTAACCTTATAAGGCTAACTAACGAAAATATCACGACTTAACCTAACCAATCGTTAGGTCAACTGTACGCCCTTGACGATTGGTTAGGTTAAGTCATGATATTTTCGTTAGTTAGCCTTATAAGGCTAACTAAAGAAGGCTGGGGGCTCTGATCTTCAGGTGATCCAAAAGTTTAGAGTTAAGATTTTTATTCTGTTTAAATCTTTGAAACTAACTGGAAGTGAGTAGGCTTATTAGTGAAATATATTAATAGGAAATTTCGTTCTTGTTTATTATAAGTTCCATTGCAAAGTTAAAAATTGTTTTAACTGTAATTTTAATTTTCATAGCTCGTTACAGAGGGAGCTGGTCAAAAGTAAACTAAAGTCGCTGTCTGAACAACCTCACTTGAGAGAGTCGTGGTTAGTATTTTTTGGTCTTAAAAATTTTCTCTCTGTTCGAAAGGAATGAAAACATCTCTGGTTCAAACTGTCAAGTGTTTCTGAACGATCGTTCAAAAGACGTAATTTTTAATGTCTTTTGTTTAAACTTTCTGAAACTAAAAATTGCAAACGAGTTAATTTGATTTTCTCTTTATTTCGTTCGTAATGGAAAACTATCGTTCGCTTAAAGGCTTGTTTATAGAATTTGAATTTAGGAGAAATGATTCTCGTTTATCCTGAGAGTTTGTGTCGAGTCACATCGATACTTGAAGGAAATATAAGAATGAGAGAAACTTTGTTTTGGTTTCGAGAAACTTAATTTAAATTGAATTTTAAGTTCAAGTTTGAATATCTGTTATGGTCAATCAAAAGGGAGGATTTTCTTCGAAAGCCGATGAGAGATAAAGGAAAACTACTACAGTATTGTCTTTGTATGGTTTAAGGATCTTGTTTAGCCTAAAATGAATTGTCCTAATAAGCTGTTCATTTTAATAAATGAATGGCTTCAAGAATTCTACATCTGTAACTTAGTTCATAGCTTTAGTTATAGTTCTTGCCCCCTTTGGTTAAGTGGCACAGTCCCGGCTCCCAAATTAGGTTATAGTTTTTCTCTAGATATTAGGCACAGTCAAGATTTCAAAATGGTTATAGTGTGTCTCTTTTCGGTTATTGGGACATTTTCACGGTTTCATAATTTAAATTTTAAATTTGGCAAGTTTATTGTGACTAATTTCTGCGAATAACTCTATAGTTTGTGTTAAAATAAAAGGTTTGGGGAACTTATTTCTCGAAAAGTCTGCGGAACTCACTCGGAACCTTTGAGACAAAAATTTTTATAATGTTTATTTCAAAGAAATTTTGCTATTTGTAGGTTATCTCCCCCTCCCACCAATTTTGACAGAATATTTTCATTAAAACTAACGAAAATATCACGACTTAACCTAACCAATTATCAAGGGCGTACAGTTGATCTATTATTAATTATAACATTGTTTGTTTCTGGAATAGTATTTACTATTTATTAATAGATCAACTGTACGCCCTTGATAATTGGTTAGGTTAAGTCGTGATATTTTCGTTTGTTTTAACGAAAATATTCTGTCAAAACTGGTGGGAGGGTGGGAGATAACCTACAAGTACCGAAATTTTAATGGATCAGTGCTTAAGTCCTAAGTTAGTTTTATATCTTGTGTCGCATTAAAACAAACTCTGGACAACTCATTTGAGACTGAATTCAATTGTTTTAAAGAAATTGTTCGGAAGTTAAATTATAAATAAACTAAAACTCATAAGTACGTATCTGCGTATTAGGGTTAGAAAGCACCACGTCTATGTGTATGTAGGGTTACCAGACGTCCGGCAAAAGGAGGACATGTCCTCCTTTTCAATTTCATGTCCTCTGTCCGGCAAGCATTTTAAATATGTTGATATTGTCCGGCTTTTTACTTAGATATTATTCGGACTTAAAAATGAGCTTCCCACAAGCTCAAACGACCCAATTAATATCCGACATGTCCTCCTTTTGCCGGGCGTCTGGTAACCCTATGTGTATGTCGATGATGACTTGACGCTTTGTAACCCTGACACGCAGATATGGGAAAACGAATTCGGAAATAAGGAACAATTGTGTGTGAAATTTTATTTTTGAAATAAAAATTTATACGGGATATTGTGTTGTTTCTATTCCACCTTGCGAACCTCTCTTGTAAATTGAAGGTATGATAACGTTGAAAATTAAAAAGGGGCTTCAAGCAAACCACAGGAAGTTGTGTATAGGGTGGCCACAAAGTCCTTTGCATGAAAAACAAGGGCAACATACAGACGTGCTGTAATTTAACTGCAAAAGGGATTTTGTGGCCACTCTGTACATAAATTAAAGGCTATCCGTGTCTACCAGGCCCATCCTGAAGAAGTGAACCTACGCGCAGTAGGTACACTCAAACAGTGGTTGCACCACACACATTCCCAGTGGCAGTCCTCATTCGTATATCTTTGCGTGTGTAATTAATTTGAATGTTTTCGGTCACGAGTTCCAAGTGTCGTGCCCACACCATGGAGAAAGGAAATGGGTTATTGGATAATGTACAGTGTACAGTTAAAATTTATGTACTTCAAATGTAAGAGTTAAATTTTAAGTATATGAAAACAGTTTCAAACGGCTTAAGTGAATTTTCCCCTCATTCTTTGATTCTTTATTTCCTCATTTGGCCAGTCAAGTTAAGAACTGGGTTAACCCTTTTAGGACAAGGCTACACGAACGATTTTCTCGCTTCGACGAAGTTGTAACGACAAATCGCAAAGAATAGGTACTGTTGTTTCTATGGGGCAAGCTACACGGCAGACAGTCACTGCGACTGTTGCATCCGGCTGCGTTTTTTATTGTTCCAAATGTGGTAGGCTACACGAGCGACTTTGTCACAGCGTCACTGCCACGTGACACTAAAAACGAAGAAATCGCAGCTCATGTAGTTTGCAACAACCGCGATTGTCATTGCGACACCTTGCAACGGGATCTTATGGACGACCCGTACAAATTGGTAACAGTTCAAATACACGCATTCATAACTTAACCCTACAAAACATTCCGGCGTTAAAGGGTTAACCTTGACCTGACCTGATCTTTAGCGAAAGAAGACATTACAAACAACCAACTAACACCAGTTTACATCCTTCCCGGTTCAAAATACTCATCGTAGTTATAAACTTTATGGATTTCATTAATTATACCTTACATATGACAACAATTCAGCTAAGCTTCGTTTCACTCCAATGTAGGAATCCCCATGCGTTCTCATGCGATATTTGGACTCCTTTATGGGTAATAAGAGCCATCTGGTGGAAGACGATTAAGTTGTTAACACGATCAAACTCCATTTTCTTCCTTCTTACGTATGCACACAACAATATTAAAGGGGGAACCATTTTAATTTGTGTTTGTACTTAAATTTTATGTATATATGTATACTTGGTCGTCTATGTCACACACACACACATATATATATATATACACACACACACACAGTATATATATATGTGTATATATTGTAGTAGTATTGTATAGATTTATAGTTTTATAATGTGTGACCATTACAGCACGTTATTCATTATATTAGCCATAAATTATGCAAAAAAATACATTTTTCGTGTATTAATAATAATAATATTAATAATACTCCGATACGCGCTTGCATTCTCTATTTTCAGTTCTTTTCATTCACTTATTTGAAATTCGTTTGATTTATAATTGTTTTGTTATTGGTCAAAAGCAGTTTAAACCTGAGAATGTTTTCGTGTCATTCGTTGAAGCCAAAGTCGACTCACGCCCTTCTTTATATGCATTCACAAACTCAGGTTGAAGATTTGAGCATTTTTAGTACTGTAACTCGAATTTCCCATTATTAGAATTTACATTAAATCGCATTATTTTATCGTATGGATTGGTTAGAATATAAGCTCTTTTTATGGCAATGGCTGATGGATGCTCTTGTATGTAAAGTAGGGATAATTTTTTTGCTTTGAAATTGTGCAATAATATTATTTAAAGTATATACAAGTGCCTTTTCCATGAAGTTTTCAGGGCTACGCTATTCCTTGTAGTTAATATAAACAGACGGGAAGTTTAAGGAAGAAATATCGAAACCAGAAAAAAACGTTAAAAAAAAAGCTGCCAGTATGAATCAGCTTCGAGACGAGTCGAAAGAAGTTCAGAAACGTTCCTTCTTGTCCTAATACTTGGGCATGCATTAACCCCCCCACCCCCACCCCGTAGCAAACTGAGGTCGCCATCCTCCCTTTTGTAATATGTATATCGAGAGATGCCCTGGAAATCACAAAGCCACCCCGCCCAATCAGTGTTCGCCTGCTAAGAAGGAAAAAAAAGTCCACTTTTTAAGGCTGTTTGGTTGCCCATGCAACTCCTCTTTTTTGGGTGTGAAGTTGAGCCCCCATATGAGTGGGTAGATGGGTGGTGCCTGAACGTTAAAAATGGGCGGCAGGTGTACTCCACCCTTTTCTTCCTGCGATACGGACACTCGGGGAGACCAAAACAGGACTAAATTATCTCGCACACATTATGTGTTTATACTAGCACGTCAAACAAGGATCGTTCAGAACGCAAATGCGTGTTTTTAAACGGAGATTTTACTGTTAAAACGTCTTTTTAAAGCGCTTTAAAGATTTTTAAGTTAAATAACAGCTAAACAATGCATACATTAAACTGTTATTGAGTGTACAATCACTGTACATAGCAGTAGAACCCTTTTAGATCGGGTAATCTTCGATTAGTATGAGGAAATTTATACCTTGTGGCATAAATATTGGTTTTTATCTCGTATTTTAACGAATAATACCACTTACCGGTAATTTTTTGTTTTTGTGATTTATTTCAATTTTTTAGTGTTCAGTTAGTTAATTTTACTTTCAAATCATGTTTCTTAATTATCACCTCAAATATATACGAGTGTGTGTGTATATATATATATATATATGTGTGTGTGTGTGTGTTCGTAGAACGTATGGTCGAGTGAGTTGTATGCAAAAGCTAAATTGCCTTGATGAAGTGAAAATTTATTTGTTTTGAAGTTGATGTTTAGTAGCCAATTCAATTATTGACGAATTCTTACAATAAAGAATCCTTTCAAAATCGTGAAAGAGTCACTGTTGCAATGGCAGCAGAATCAGAGGCACAAAGATGCTTACGAGCAACGAGTGACACAGGGGAGGGAGGCAGGGAGAAAGTAAGGGGCTATTTTGTCCCCTTTATTCTTCCCCTTTCTTTATTTCATCCCTTCCTCAGTATTCAGTGTCTGTCTGTCGGGTTGTCTGTTTCATACTTGGTTTACTCATAGTGTCAGTCTGACTGCTACTCATGCGCAGTCTTTCGCTATTTTTTTGTGCAGGGTTTCTGTCTCTTACACACACACACACACACACACGCACGCACGCACGCACACACGCACACACACACACACTTCTAGAAATTTATCAGTGCAAGCGAATGCCTTCAAGTATGTCCAGTTGTGTTTTTCAGACATCATTGGGCATATTTGCATTTTCCTTACTTTCAGATTTCGAAAAAAATCTGTTAATGAGATATGAGGCGTTGATCTGAAACCGTTTCTGTCGTTGCAACTTCCTAACTCGAATCCTTTTACGAAGATTTAATCATACGAGACGCCTTTCCTTTACAACGATTCAAAATCATTTGTAAATGAAAATGTAATGTCCTTTAACGAGATGGGATTCAGAGTATTCCTATACATTGATCCTGCAATAAATGCCCATATGCCCATGAAAGGTAAAAGGAAAAGTCATCTGGAAAGACTAATGCCCAGTCGTTTTTATCTTCCGAATCTCAGATGACTTCTTTGAAAGAGGCTTTGCATTCTCGTCTATCTTTACGCTGTCTTTAGTCTTCGTTTTCCTATTGTTCCACGTTCACTGTATATATATATATATATATATACAGAAGAGATGTTTGTATATATGTTTGTGGATTTCATGCTCATTGAGAGCATCTTTGAGCATTTTGAAAATAGTTATTTTATGTATTTCGACAATTCGTTCATGTTTACGTCACACCGTAATGAATCGTTAATACTGAATTTATACCTATTTATGTATGTCTGTCACCAATAATTTCTAGACATTTTAATTGGCTAATTTACGCACTTTATCACAAGACATTTGCCTCATAATTAATATATATATATATATATCGGAGAAGTTCGGTAAACGTAGTTTAAAGATAGATAGAGAGATACGAATTTATGTGCATTAAATTTTATTGCCCATAACTTGGTATATTTTAGTGCGGAGATGCCGTTGGAAATGGGCGTTTGTCGGTTGGTTGTGTACTTTCTTCTCTCCCTCGCTGGGTGGAGCTTTCAGGGTGTTCTCTAGTCTGGCAAAAGCGCCCTCTACACCACCTGGGATGGAGTAGCGAGGTATTATTCCAAATAAACAGATCGGAGGACACCTTCGTTTCTCTGCTTTTTGGCCTAAATGACGTTTGCGCTTCTTGCCCGAATGCCCAAACACCGAAATAAACCATCTCGCATTTACTCACACTCCGGTTTATAACATTTTGCACCTGCTCATTACGACCTCGCATCTTAATTCATTCGCTACATACAATACAGTATATATATAACGTAAAGAACGACGCTTGTATAGGAGATATTCCGCGCAAGACGAGAGAGAGAGAACGAAACAAATGAAAAAATGAGGTAACCACCCGGGAATCGAACCCGGGATCTTCCGATTGCCGGTCAGATGCGATAACCATTACACCATGGGCCTCACTCTTCCAATTACGGCATTTGGAAGAGTGAGGCCTATGGTGTAATGGTTATCGCATCTGACCGGCAATCGGAAGATCCCGGGTTCGATTCCCGGATGGTTACCTCATTTTTTCATTTGTTTCGTTCTCTCTCTCTCTCGTCTTGCGCGGAATATCTCCTATACAAGCGTCGTTCTTTACGTTAATTATACTGCGTGTTAAATGTATATATATATATATATATATATATATATTATATATATAGTATAGTATATCCTTATATAAAATGTATGCTTTAACAAATGAAATTGGTAAGAGTGAAGATACTAATTATAACAGGAAAGTTTTAACTTTTTAATTATGTGTGCGCAAAGAGAAACTAAACAAAAGATGACCAAAATTAGACTTTGCCGAAGCGATCGGTCAGTGATACCTTTGCATATGGTAGGAAAGAGTTCATTGAGCTCGGTTTTTGTATAACCATTTAAGGATTCAATGGCGAAATAGTTTGCAAGGATTGTTCATGGTACTCACTTGAAAACGTGATCCGAAATGTAAGGCTCATAAATGCATGTTATTTCTTGGCTTCTTCGTCAATTAGTTCAACTTGCGTGAGCCAAATTGGCTTTCTGCCACTGTGCTGTACAAACCCTATCGATGTAGCTCTTATATTATTGATCTTATTTGTATATTTTACAATGATTTATTGTACCTTTTTTAATGTTTTAATTTGAGGAAAGTTATTATCGCAATTATTTATACATTATGGGTTTATACTCTATTATCTAATAGTTTATAAGATACAGCATCGATTATTCCCGTGTGATTTAAGATGTTATTTAAACAAATATACAAATGATCAGTATGTGAAATATAATTGAATTTATGTTTTAGTTACATACGCAAAGTTGGGTAAAAAAAAATTATAAAAAATTAAATTCTTACCAATAGAATTAATATAATACGTAAGTCGCGAGTTCTTATTGAAAAATCTAAGAGTTATCCATTGAATTAGCTTTAGTTCTAGTTTTCTGTTACTTTTCATTTTCTTCATAATGCTCTCTCTAGGGTAAACTTTATTTATCGGTAACATGCTAAAACTGGATATCTGTTGATCCCATATAAACTTTTAATATGTTGATGTCTCATTTTGGTATTGCTGAGTTTCTTTATTTAAGTCTGTATTTACTGAGAGGTATTGTATGTTCATATGCAATTATGTATATAAGAAATTCATGTTGATTAAACCGTGCATCGACATGGATGAACTGGATTTATTTTGAAGTTGTTGCTTATAAGCAAATAAGATTAATTTAAAATCACCCCTTCCCACACTGATAATTACTTTATTTTTTACTACAAGAAGGAAGTGAACAGCTAATGCATATTACTGTGTAGCTCCAAACCAAATAACAGAGAATGAAACATAATTTATTTATTTATATATAAAATCCTGTATGACATGTCTTGAACAACGCAAAAAATGTAAAGCGACATACATTCTAAAAAGGGGTTACTTCACTTGTGTAGTACAATATACGATAAAATTTATATATATATATATAATATATATATATATATATACACCTTTGGTTAACGTATGGTTTGCTTCCGCCCGAATTGTTCATTCTGATGAAGGTCAAGCTTTTCACTCTACAGTTTAACGTGGAATCCGAACCACGCCCAATATATATATATATATATATAAATTATATATATATATATATATATATATATATATATATATACTGTATATATATATATTATATATATATATATATATATAGGTACTTGTGGGTTATCTGTCGCCACTTTTTAATATTTTTTTTATTTATTTATTTTTATATATTAAGAGAAGAGGATTCTTTATACTGTACGGCATTGACGATTGGTTATGTTAAGTCGTGCTAGTTTGGTTAAATACCGTTTTATTTAACCAAACTAGCACGACTTAACCTAACCAATCGTCAATGCCGTACAGTATAAAGAATCCTCTTCTCTTAATATATAAAAATAACTAAATAAAAAAAATATTAGTTTTTTATTTAACCAAACTAGCACGACTTAACCTAACCAATCGTCAATGCCGTACAGTATAAAGAATCCTCTTCTCTTAATATATAAAAATAAATAAATAAAAAAAATAAAAAGTGGCGACAGATAACCCACAAGTACCTATATATATATATATATATATATATATATAATATATATATATATATATATATAAAATTCAAGATTCCATCGATTTAACCATTCGGATGTATAGCTATTTCTCAAGCAGTCAAATTCGCACGCAGTGAAACCTAACTTACCCAAAATATATGAATTGTGAACCGTGAATCTGTTGTATTCGAAGAGGGTATTAGGAACAATGGCAAAAAATTATTAATTTAATTAATAAGTTTTCGTAACAAAATAGCAATGGTTCCATTTAGAAGCGTCTTTGAGATTTGTTTGTAAACACCGAGTTTAATTTAATTTCTTGCATAGCGAAGTAGTGTGTATTTGGAAGACTGTATTTCTAATTTTTTTTCATCTTCAACCGAAATAAATATGTAATTGCTGCGTCATTCTGTGACTGGCAAAATGTGTTCGTTGGCAGCTGATCTTCGCCTTAAGGAGTCAGTCGTTCTGAGAACCATGTTAACTCTGGCAATCATTTACTTTTAACGGAGGTGCAACACACTTCGGCGAGCGATTGCCATCGTTTATTTAGTTGTGACACAACCATAGAAGGCTTAAAACGATAATATATATATATTATATATTAGTGGTGGACCGGATATCCGCATCATTTTTAAACATCCGCATCCGCACTTCGGACTGCAGATGTTATGCGGATATTACCTATAATAAATTATGCAATTTACAATTAAATTAGCTTATAAAGTAGCTTATAAGGCCCAGTCATGCTCATTTCATGTAAAGTATTAATTATTAATGAACAAACAAATATATAAACCTCAAAATATAAATACCATTAAATCAACAAACACTGCCTGTGCCGCTGTGCGTACTTCACTGATTTTTTTTTCACAGCAACACAGTAACTTTTCAGAATGAAATTGTTCGTACAAGATCAAGCAATCTATCGTGTTTCGAACAAGATTATTGTAAATAAATACAAAAAATAGTAAATTCTTTAGCAAAAATAAAAATGCTAATTTTCTATAGCAAACGCATTGCAAAATTTGCACAGTTTCTAAAATTAGCAATTGAAAATTGAATGAAACTTGTTTCATTGAATTTTCTGTGGCTGAAACTCTTGAGAAAGTTATAGTCCGGTAGCACAGACCCTGATTTTACTAGAATCCTACATTGTTTCTTATAAAGCAAATTTTTACATATTTTGAAAGCTTATACCACCCAATTCAAGAATCCATCGGGTGTACACCTGACCCCCGCTTGGCTTTTTCAATATGGCCGTCATTTTCCAAGATGGCCGGCGAAACTGAAAAATCCCATATCCTGGTCAATACTTGATGGATTTTGATGATCCTGGTGTCATTTCTAGGGGTTTTTAGGATGATGAGTCGATCTGAGTGGTTGCAGATACTTGAGAATCGTTTTGACCCACATTCGTTAATACTCAAGGTCACTGGAGGTCAAAGGCCCCCCAAAATAAGAAATATCCCATATCCCGGGCAGTCGTGGAGATATTTTGGTGATCTTACTGTCGTTTTTATGGTCTTGGGCGAGACTGAGTAGTTCTATAGGGTTTAAAATGAAATCAGGGATTATTTTCCCCATGGTAAGGTGAATTCCAATATGTCTAATTATTCCTCTTATTTTTTTCAAGTTGTTGAGATTATTACTGATGGTGCTGCCCACCTGGTGGTTTGATGACGTCTTGGTTGTGCTGATTCCAAAATTGTTTTTTGACTGCTGAATATGGAGAATATACCAGGTGAGCATTGTTTAGTTTTCATTTGCTGAGGATAAATTATTTCAATGCGATTTGTACTCTGAAGAATGGGTAAACAAGATTTTTTTTTTTCAGTTTCTACAAAAGCTGCAGACGAATGTTTCTTCAAGGATTTCCTGCGTAGCTGTCCTGGAGGTCAGAAAGGTCTTTCAAATTGTGGGAGGATTCAGAAAATCATAGAGAGCAGCGACATCAGAGGGCAGCCAGATGTTCGAGCGAGACTAGAGCCTCTCTTGGAAGATGGAGCAAAAATCCTTTGTTGTCACAAGAACTGTGTTTCCACTTATGTGTCCAAGCGGAATTTATCAGCATTCATGAAAAAGAGAGAATGTGATACCTCTACAGTGGAGCCAAAAAGACTACGTAGTGCTGTTCTCAGTGAAGGCCCCAGTATATGACCCTAAAAAACAGTCTCTTTTGTTTGAAAGTCAGTGAGTGTATATTACCCGAGAAATATGACATCAAAGTTCCTGTGCAATACCGCATTCCAGCATCTAGGTTTATGACCGACCGATAAGCTTGGTGAAAAAAACAAATTACAAAGATGTGTTGATAGAAAAGTGTAAACTGAAAAATGATGAGCAGGGACAAATTGTACTCAGTAAGTTGTTGGGCATGAAAGGAGATTTAACGGCTGAAGAAGCCCGATACCATAAAGATTGTATGTCTACCTTTCATGTTGAGGTTGAGAGAGCTTTGCCAGAATAAGTCAAGGGTTGAACCTGAAGACCGCCCCTTCATTGCTTTGTGTGTAGAATTGTCGAAGGACAAAATGAAACCATGGAATTCAATTGAAGTAGAGAAGCTTTACAAAGAGTTAGGTGGTGAGAAGTTGTCACGTAGGTCGCTCATTGTAAAAGTTAAAGATTACTTCAAAGACGAAATTGTAGACTTACATGGGGATGGTATCGCTAAGTTGTTAGTTTTCAAAAACTATGCTGCCTCATACCTGAATATTGCGAAAGATTGTGAGGAATCTGTTGTTGATATTGATGAGTGTGTGAAGAAGCAAGCAAATTGCGAGTGAGTGCAAAAAGAACAAAGAAGAATTCACTTCTTATCGTACTCACATAGACAAATATATTGCTTCCGAATGTATAAGTGATGTTCTTATGCAATTGCTTACTCGTGTAAGTTCGAAATTCTCTGACTCCCTGCAATCCATAATGGTTGGAAACATTGTAGCAAGTGTTGTTACAAATCAGCCTACTCCACTCCAAATAGCGCTGGGTGTTCTCATAGGTGACCATAAGCAAATCATTAAAGAGTTGTACAAGTACAATGTAACTTGTTCTTATGATGAAGTGCGGCGTTTTATGCGCTCAGCTGCTGTTTTGCAGCAAGAGATGCTGTGTGGTCGGGTTTGAATGATGCTGCACTTGCTGGTCTTGTGCAAGTTATAATTGACAACTTTGATGCAGTTATTCACTCCCAAAATTGTAGATTAAACTGTCACAACCTTGCAGCTATTGTAACACAGCCCAGATCACTTGAAAACGACAGTGCGAAGGTCATTCCTAGACTATCAAAACAAGAAATGTCAGTTCCCATAAATTGTGAGCTGGAAGTTGTTGTGCCATACACTGGTCCGATAAAACCTCCTATGCCCATGGAGGCAACCTGCTCATTTGAGCCTTCTGAGAAGCTTACAAGAGCAGCCGAAGTGTCACTTCACCGTGCAGAAGAGCTAAATCTGGAGTTCTTCAGACGGATACTGTTTGTCGCTGGCACCCCCTGAGTACAATGGCTTCAATACCCGCCATTGTAGAGAGGCGGGAATGATGCCAGCTAAGAAGTCGGCCATCAAGTATATGTCACTCATTAATATGAAGTCAGCGGACCCCAACACTGTCAACACTGCAATCAACAATGGCATTAAAGTGACGAGGGAGTCCAACCAAAGTGTTTTGGTCATCACAGCAGATCAACAGATCTACAAGGTTATAGTGGACATCCTGTTCCATACACGAAGTCTTCTGACTGATGTGGTTGCCATCCTTGGTGGAATGCACTTGGTGATGGACTTCATAGGTGCGATTGGCAGTCTAGTAGCGGGAAGTGGCCTGAAAGAAGTTATCTGTGGCACATTCGGATCAGTGGATAAAATGCTAGAAGGAACCTCAAAATGCCCGTGCACTTCGCATGCTGACTGAAGAAGCTCTCAGACCTGTATTCTTGAAGTATGGTGAGCGTATCAATACCATGGCTGACTTGATGCAAGTCCTTGAAGAACTGGCCTCTGCTAGCAGAACAACTCGTATGTGGGTTGACATCATCATCAAGCCAAATTTTCTCATTATGAAATACACGCGCAGTACACACGAAGGTGATTATGTTCTGGCCATTCAAACAGCTGAAAATATGTTGCCATATTTCTTCGCTGCTGGGCATCACAACTACAGTAGATATGGCCTCTTCTTCGTTCGATCTATGACGTGGTTACCTGAAGAAGTCTTAGATGCATTTATGAGAGGAGAGGGTTCTATGCATCACATGGAGCAGACTGATGATCCTGACGATCCTGACACAACCATGTCTCTTGATATTTGCCCCCAATAAATGGTTACCTAATGTGAATAACTGCATCAAAGTTGTCAATGCCAATCCCCCAGCTAGGTGTGAGCTTTGTTTTGCTTACGAGGTCATATCTTGTAGCTTTGCAACCTTCCATAGAATGCATGTGCCTGCACTTCAGCATAAATTGTGGTTTATATCCGAATATCCATATCTATATAATGTGGGTTATGTCATTTAAGCATTATGATCTGATTTTATCTGCAGAAAAGATGTTAAGTGCTCAGCAGTTAGCTAGATTGTAGAAATTGTCACTGAAATAAAGCAAATACAGTGATGTCACCTGTGGCATTATCATATTTCAAGGCCAAACTTTAACCTCAAATGACCTTGACTTGACCGATGGAGTTGCAAAATGATATCCTACTGTTATCATTTGCCTGTAGAACTACTCAGTCTCGCCCAAAACCATAAAAACGACAGTAAGATCACCAAAATATCTCCACGACTGCCCGGGATATGGGATATTTCTTATTTCGGGGGGCGTTTGACCTCCAATGACCTTGAGTATTGACGAATGTGGGTCAAAACGACTCTCAAAGTATCTGCAACCCCTCCAGATCGACTCATCATCCTAAAAACCCCTAGAAATGACACCAAGATCATCAAAATCCATCAAGTATTGACCAGGATATGGGATTTTTCAGTTTCGCCGGCCATCTTGGAAAATGGCGGCCATATTGAAAAAGCCAAGCGGGGGTCAAGTGTACACCCGATGGATTCTTGAATGGGGTGGTATAAGCTTTCAAAATATGTCAAGATTTGCTTTATAACAAACAATGCAGGGTTCCCACCCCGTGCAACCGGACTATTATTATTTTTATCATAATGAAAACATTAATATTAATTTTAATTCTTATGCATTGCCTGCCATAATAGTAATATCACGAAATTTGAAAAATTGTCATATATTCATAATTCTATATTATATTTATAGATTAACTAAATATCCGTATCCGTGGATATTGAAATTAAAAATCCGCATCCGCAGATGTTGAAAAACTGACATCCGGTCCACCACTAATATATATATTATATATATATTATATATATATATATATATATATATATATATATATGTGTGTGTGTGTGTGTGTTTTAGTTGGCTAATTTACGCACTTTATCAACAAGACATTTGCCTATATAAAATATAAGAACGGTTCCACTGTTTTTCACAAAGCACCACACCATCCATACAACCACTGAGGGTATGAGCAACTCGTAGCATCATTACCAAGTACATAGAGGGTCAAAGTAATAACAAGGCTTCCGTACATGGCGCGTCACTAATTTGTTATCATAATCGGATGTTAAATACATTATTTATATATATTATATATATTATATATATATATATATATATATATATATATATATATATAAATTATATATATATATATATATATATGAAAAGAAGGACCAACACAACGGCAAACATTTTCGTTATTTTTTGTACTTCAGACGTTTCGACAAATCTTTTGTCATCATCAGTGAATTAAGTCTTAAAACCTTAAAATAAAAATAAAAAATGAAAATTACATCAATACAATATTAAAACCATTAATATATATATATATATATATATATATATATATATATATACATTCAACTGCAAAGAACACGCAGTATAAATAACGTAAAGAACGACGCTTGTATAGGAGATATTCCGCGCAAGACGAGAAAGAGAAAACAACAAATGAAAAAATGAAGTACCACCTGGGAATCGAACCCGGGATCTTCGCGTCTGACCGGCAATCGGAAGATCCCGGGTTCGATTCCCAGGTGGTACTTCATTTTTTCATTTGTTGTTTTCTCTTTCTCGTCTTGCGAGGAATATCTCCTATACAAGCGTCGTTCTTTACGTTATTTATACTGCGTGTTCTTTGCAGTTGAATGTATATAATGTTACGGCAAGCGGGAGGTGCCCCCTTGGGGCATTGGTTTCTGCGAGTATGTAGAGGAATTACGGCATTTGGAAGAGTGAAGTCCATGGTGTAGTGGTTATCGCGTCTGACCGGCAATCGGAAGATCCCGGGTTCGATTCCCAGGGGTACTTCATTTTTTCATTTGTTGTTTTCTCTTTCTCGTCTTGCGCGGAATATCTCCTATACAAGCGTCGTTCTTTACGATATATATATATATATATATGATGAATAAAACCACGAAGGAAAAAGAAACACAAAGGGGTGCTCAAGCGCTTTCGTCTAATGACATCCTCAGGAGCACCCCTTTGTGTGTTCTTTTTCCTTCGTGGTTTTATTCATCATAAATACTTTTCACGTGTCACTTTCGTGAAATAATTTTTCATATATATATATATATATAGTGGCGTTAAAAAATCTGTGTCCACCTCAGTTGTAGACAATTTCTAGAAAATAATACAACTCTGAGAAAGTATGTCCGCTATATTAAGGTATGTTCTTTTACAAGAATTGGTATTTCATATATTCTACCACATGTGTAAGTAATGTAGCTTTAATTCATAAGAAAAGACACATTAATGAAAATGGTCCTTTTTGGTCCTGTTACGTTTTTTTCTTTGCAATATAATAACACCGATTTTAACCCAGGTATTGGTGACAGACCATAGCCAAATGTTATTAATCCTCAAAATAGTGTATTCATAGAGTAATTTTAACAACTGGTCTATTATAACTGATAAAACCAATTAGTCAATGACATTGTAGCAATTTGATTAAAAAATAATTAATAATTTTCTCTCTTCTCTCTTTACCTCTTTAGAGGCCGTAATTGAAATGTCTATCGAAGGAACTAAGTTTATCCCAGAGAGGACAAATAATTACCTTTTCAAGAATGTTCCAACGCCAGATCTCGGCAAAAATTAACGTTTCAAACGGGGCCGTCCAAAGAACTATAAGCGGATATAAAGAATCTGGATCGTGCTCTTCAAAGACAAGATTTGGCAGACCTAAGGTGACTACTGATTCTGAGGATCATTACATCAAGGTAACATCACTGCGTGACAGAAAAACCACAGCTACGCAGATTCAGGCACAGTTGAATGAACAACGGGACTCTCCAATAAGTAAAGTACTATAAAAAGAAGACTCATAAAAGCTGGTATCCATGGCAAAGTTGCTGTGGGTGGTCAGAAAATCCGGTCTCAGAAAATTGGGTCTTGGTTTAAAACCAGCCACCAACCAACCACCGCCCAACGATTGAAAATAGAAAGAAACGTTTACTCGTTATGTTCAGTATACATCAGTCTAAAACTTAAAATCGTACTGTGCACAATTAAGTAAACAGTTAACTCGCAATTTGCAGATATTTTCACCCTTAATGGCTGCCAAACTTTTAAAATCAGAAAGAAACGAAGAAAAGCTGATCGATGACATGAATTTCATTTATGACTTTCACGTGTTAAGTGCTGATAACTTGACGAAATTGGAGCGCCACCA
Organism: Bathynomus jamesi; assembly: GCA_023014485.1. NCBI lineage: Eukaryota > Metazoa > Arthropoda > Malacostraca > Isopoda > Cirolanidae > Bathynomus > Bathynomus jamesi. The sequence goes on along the minus strand of JAJOZX010000543.1, from coordinate 145,623 downwards.
CTACCTCTTCATCGCACCGGATTTGAGGTGCCTCGTAATTTTAAATATTTGAACAATGATAACTTATTTTTACAATTCGATAGTGGTAGCAATGACGAGAAGAGAATTTTAATATTTTCTACGAACGATGGTCTTCGAGACTAGTCATTGTGCCTCGTAATTTTAAATATTTGAACAATGATAACTTATTTTTACAATTCGATAGTGGTAGCAATGACGAGAAGAGAATTTTAATATTTTCTACGAACGATGGTCTTCGAGACTAGTCATTCTCTCTATATAGCGATGGACGGTACATTTAAGACATCGCCAAATTTATGGTACCAGTTGTTTCGTGTCCTTGCGTATATTCATGGAAAACCCCTTCCTCGCGCATTCATTTTATTACCAGACAAGTCACAAGTCGGAACAAACATATGACAAAATGTTTGAAAAATTAAAAGAACTTGCGCCAACTTTAAGTCTTAAGGGGGTAATGCTAGATTTCGAACGAGCACTTCGTAATAGCCGCCTTAGTAATTTCAGTAATTGTAATACTGTTGGATGTTTATTTCATTTTTGTCAAAGCGTCTACAAAAAAATTTGTGAACTTGGATTTAAAATTAAATACAGTACTGACTGACAGTGATTTTTCGCTTAAAATAAAAATGTTTGGCGCTCTAGCCTTTTTACCCGTTAAAGAAGTTATAAATGCTTTTGAGGATCTGCGCGAAGATGATTCCATACCGATTGAATTTATTAGTTACTTTGAATTAACGTATATTGGTGCAGTCGGAGGAAGGCGTGGTAGACGGGACGCACCCTCGTACCCAATATGTTTCTGGAATGTTCGCAATCGTGTTATAAATAAATTGCCCCGAACCAATAATAATCCCGTAGAGGATTTCGCTCAGCATTAAAATCATCCATTACGAGCAAAAAACCAAATATCTCGAAGTTTGTTGATGCCATTCAAAAACAAGAAGAAGCGCTAATTCAGACGAGGATTTTACATTTGCAACGGGGAAATGGACGAGCAAAAAGAAGAAATATAAAACACTGGCTTCACGTATCGAAGGGCTTGTACAAAACTACGATGGTAGTGATAAAATTGCCTTCTTAAAATCTCTAGCTCATAGTTTACATTCTTTTTAGCCCATCTTCTGCGTTTAAGACCAAATTTTTAATTCGTCCTAATACTTAATAAACCTTAGCAATTTTTAGTACATATTTTAAGTTAATTTCGTTACTAAATAAATCTTATAAATTTGTAGTACATATTTGTAGTTCATTAATAAACTATACCAAACTATATTAATAAACTATACATATTTTTTAGTTATTTTCTGAGACCGAATTTTCATAGCACCGTTGTTGTGTCCAAACCACTACTGAGGAAACAAAATAAGGCTAAGATTGGAGTGGGCAAGAGAATATCGAAATTTTAATGTAAACAACTGGAAAAAAGTTCTTTTTACTGATGAATCAAAAGTGGAACTTTTTGGGTCTCATAGAAGAGTTTATGTTAGACGTAGAACCAACGAAAATCTGGTAGATCCCTGCATAAAACATTTAGTAAAACATGGTGGAGGCAACATTCAAGTTTGGGGTTGTTTCAGTTATTCTGGAGTTGGAGATCTTCACAGAATCACTTACACTTTCACAAAAGAGAAGTACCACTCCATACTAGTGAAACGTGCAATACCATCAGGATTAAGGCTTTGTGGTCAAGGATTCATTTTCCAGCAGGATAACGACCCAAAGCACACTTCTAACTTTTGCATGAACTATCTCAACAAGAAAAAGATGAAGGTGTTCTACAAATTATGAAGTTTCCTCCACAAAATCCTGATCTCAATCCAATAGAGCATCTTTGGGACCATTTGAAGAGTTTGAAAGCTAAAAAGAATATAAACTTCTCTTGGTTCTCTTTGGGAGAATGTAGAAGAATGCTGGAACGGCATAGCACAAGATGTTATCCACAAACTTGTCGAATCTGTACCTCACAGAGTGGAAGCTGTCATTAAACCAAAAGGACGTCATATCGATTATTAATAAGATTATGCCATTAAATTGTTAATTTCTTTACTAATTTATAATAATTACATTTAGAAGCAAGTAATGTAACAATAAAAAATCAAATTTTATTGTAATTATCATATATATTTGTACAATTTACAATAAATTGGGTGATTACAAGGTGGACGCAGACTTTTGAACGCTACTATATATATATATATATATATATATATATATATATATATATATATATATATATATATATATATATATACATACTGTATATATATGATAGAGATAGAGATTCGGGCTAAAACGTTATCAGATCAGCTGCTTTTAACTAACAACAGGTTCAAAAGGACTCAGAAATAGCGAGATTAGCTTATTTTCAATGTTAATTTCCATATATACCTTATTAACATCTTAATACTCGTATTCTTTAAAATGTTCATTCGACACATGACCTTAAGTTTTAAGGAAAATCTAACTTTTCAGTTTGTCGAAAAACTGATTATTTCTAACGTCAGGATTCCGAAAAGAAATTTTTTTGCTTAATTACTTGTAAATATTAGTAACAATTTGGATTCCATAAGGTAATGCAACATTCATATGCATCATTGATATTAAATGTAAATCTGGATGAATTTTAACGTAAAAAATATATAACTGTATTGCTCTATGCAATAACGGTAAAATATAAGTAATAAAGATCTAAGGGTGTCCTTTAAACCAGGCCGGTATTGCAATTCTATCTTTATTATAATGCCTTCAGAAGTAAAATGTTAAATTCTTGATTAAAAAATACGTCCAATATGTATATATACAGGGTGACGCAAAAGTAGCGCATCATAGGAATTTTCAGTGTTGACTATTAGGGTTTCTCATTTCCCGGCCGTTTGCTTATCCCGGGATTCCGGGATAAAAATGATTCCCTTCCCGGGATCCCGGGAAGTCCCGGGATATAATTAATTAATTTAAAATATATTATAAAATAAATTAACCTAGAAAAGAGGGGGTATAATTATTTTTATTTTTTTTTATAGTCATTTAATAAGTTCTGCAATCTCCATGATGGGCAAAATAAAATAATATTGTTGTGAAAAATATGTATTAAAAAAAATACTTTTGAATTACATAGAAAATTTTCACAAATAAAAAAATTGCTCCGTTTCATTGAAAACTTAATGAATACAACGAAAAAAAATTGCCTTTGAATTGCTTAGAAAATTTAAAGAAAAAATAAAAATTACCTTCAAATTGCAAATAACTTCAATGAATTCAACCAAAAAAATTATCACTGTGAATTTTTATAGTACGATTTCAAAAAACAAAGATGGTCAATACTTCGATCACTCAATCTTGTTCTCATTTTAGTCACGAAAAGTCCTGCTGCTGAGAATGCCCTTTCCGATTCTATTGACGTGGGTGGAATCGTCTTTAATGCATTCAAGAGAAGAGAGATGTTCTGCGTTTTTTCGCCCGTAGCCTCGAAGATCTCTAGTTCCTTTTTAAGGTGCTTTGCAGCGCTTGCTTTGCTGTCTAGTGTTCTTGATTTCTCTACCTCGGCTGCTTTAATAGCTGCATCAAGCCTTTCAGCTAGAGTCATCGAAGATGACTGAGGGACAGCTGATTCTTGCACATCATTATCTTCATCTGTTTCACTAGAGGTAGAATCAGCAGGTACTCCAAAAAGGCGATCTAACATCTGCTTTGCTGATGAAATTAACATAGACTTGGTTGGTAAGGCTGGCAAACTTCTGTCACTTGCGAAAGTTGCGACCTTTTTATAATTCTTTCCACTATTGAGGTATTGTATGAGGCCAGTCAAGTTCTCATTTCTTCTCTCTGTTATGCGTCGAATGAACGACTCCTTTAGTTTTTTTGAAAAAGGTGTGTTTAGTTGATTTAGTTCGTTCAAAATGAAAGAAAAAACACCTGATGAAAGTAAAGTCGATTCTCTGTTGCCCAGCTTTTCTGCTCCAACTTTTAATGGCTCCAGCGATGCCACAATGTCACGAATTACAGCAACTTCTTGTTTGTCAAGGTCAAAATTGTCCATATCTTTATTGCAGTCGATGAGAGCTTTCGATACGGATGACCTTATTTTGATAAATCGCTCCAGCATGGCTAAAAGACTATTCCATCTGGTTTTGGAATCCAGCAATAGATGCAAACTTTTTCCTTGTTCCTGTTGAACATATCCTTGTAAGATGTTATTCTTTAAAGGTGATTTGCGAAATTTTTTTGCTATTTTTCTGACTTTATTGATGATTTGAGACACGTTGATTTCTTTACCTACAATGTCGTGCGATCCAAATGAAATATCTATCTCGAACGGATCCTCATCAAAGCGCTCACACAAAACACTTTCAAAATCAATACTATGATTGAAATCTTCTCCATCGTCATCTGTGTTGTCATTATGTTCGTCATCTTCAGTTTGAATTTCTTCAGAAAGAGTGATTGCAAGTGAAGTGGTTGACTTCTGGTACAAAACATCAGATACCGCTAAGTGGATTCCGTGTGCATAACACAATTGATGCTCACATTCAATTAGCCTTCCAAATTTCACCATCATAGCTGCACCATCAGTAACACAAGCCACCACATGTTTTTCTAAAGAAATATGAAATTCCTCTAACTTTTCTTTGATTACTTCAACAGCAGTTTCAGCAGGTAGAGTACTAGAAATCTTCACCATTCCTAAGTTCCAAAATGTTCCGTCAGTTTTGTGTATGTTAATATTTAAATACCGGCGATTGTTTAGTGAGGTGTATTCATCTAAGGATAAACTAAACCTTGATCCTGCATTTATTTGGCTGGTAATTTCAGAATTTAAGCGTTCTTTTATTTGTTTGTACTGCGAATGAACGAGATCCATTACATGTGATGGATTTTTTGGTAAAGTATATCCTCTGTCTGTCAATGATTTTCTGATGAACTCACTTTTTGTAATAGAATTGATAGAGATGCCATCTAGAGTGGCTAGTTTTGTTACTATTTCTTCACATGTTTCTTTCTTAATGAAAAACGATGTTAAGGTTTGTTGAGAGGTTTGTCGCTTGCTACTATAGGGTGATCAAAAAGTAACGCAACCCATGGGAAAACGATTTATTTCAGAGCAAGTGCTGGAAGTGGGCACCGTTCTGTGCTTCACACAAGTGGATACGGCGATTCATGTTCTTAAAGACCCTTTGCAACGTTTCCAGTGAAATTGCATCAACACACCTCTGAATCATCGCCTGCAATTCTGGAATACTGTGCGGGTGAGTGACATATGCGGCATATGTGCGTTTCTCCATGGGTTGCGTTACTTTTTGATCACCCTCCATTTTCCTCGGCTGTGCGCTTAGCATTAGTAACAGATAACTTGCTAATATTATGCTTGTTGAGCAAATGTCTGATAAGACCGCTTGTAGACCAACCTTTACACTTTATTTGAGTTTTGCATTCTTTACAGGTTGCAAATTCTAGTTTCGAATCCTTCACGAAATATTTCCAAGCAAATGATTCTGACATTCTTGATTGAAGGGGTTCGTTTCGAACAAAATAAATTAAAACATACTATATATATATAGTACTAGGCTAGTATAGGAACTACAAAGAATCTTGAGTCACAAATACTCACAATATAAAGGAAGTGTGACACTTGCACAATGCACAACCTGGCGTAATGCAGTTACTGGAGCTACTGAGCGTGGTGACAAATTAAGACAGCATCAGCGCAATTACGCAAGATATTACAGGTCCTGACAAGTAGTGACAATCTGTGACATGCCATAACAAGCTGAAATTAAAAAAAAAAAACTAAGCAAGCTTAAAACTAACAAATACAAACGTATTGTGACAAGTTATGGGTTAATTAAACTTACTATTAGCAAAATTTCCCAGTCTTAACACAAAATAAGCAAAATTAAATTTTTAAGAAAATATCCCGGGATTTCCCGGGACAGGGAGAATTTCCCGGGAAATTTAAATTAGCTAAAAATCTACCGGGATCCCGGTAAAGAAACCCTATTGACTATATTATTTTTTTTTCTTTTAGGTAGGGGATGGCTGCGAAATTAACAATAGACGAGAGGGTGAGCTTGGTTTTAATGCATGGAATACCAGGTACAACAAATCGATGAATCGGTGAGGAATTTGATGTCGCAGCCATCCCCTACCTAAAAGAAAAAAATATATAGTCAACGCTGGAAATTCCTATGATGCGCGACTTTGGCGCCACCCTGTATATTATATATACGTTGGGTCTGTTCGATGTTTCGTGAGCTTTAATTACAGAGAGAAAACTGAAAGAATTACAAAATGAAAGAATTAACAGCACTAAATAATTTTAAGATCATAAAGTAACGAACCTGTTGTGAAAAATAACACCCTCACGGTAATTCTCAGCTAATTTTATTATATGTTGATTATTCACTCACAATTAACTTTAAAATACGTTAATTTGGCTATTTTCAAGAGCCATTTTTTCCCGCAAGATTACTTCTCACTCGGCACCATTCCCATTTGCCGTCCGAAAAGTGGGAATTTCAGACGTGGGAAAATTTTCCTGAAAAAAAAATGGGAATTGGAGGTTCTTTTTTATGAAAAATCATATTTAAAAATAGAAGCCCTCTACAGGGAGAAATGAGAATGGATAAATTTGAGAATCGACTCTTTTGGTATTCGTACTTTCCGATTTCCCATTGAAATGGGAATGACCGAGATTGGGAAAAAACCTGTTCGCAACAACTCATCTGAACATGTATTTGGTGCGGAGTCGGATGGCATCTTTATATAGGGTGATCCAGAGAAATGGGACCCAAAAGAAACCCCTGTAACTCTTAAAGTATAAGTCTTTTTATAAAATCATACGCATCATTCGAAAGAGGATAGTTACAAGTTTGTACAGGATTGTATAGGTTTTGACAATACAAGACAAGATAAGATACAAGACAAGATAAAAGTGTTAGTTAAAACTAACCCTTCAAGATGACTGCATGGACTGTGGAACAGCTGCGTTTCATAACTGAGCAATATTATGAGCATGGAAGAAGTGTAGTTTCAGCTCTTAGAAGGTGATTTTGACATCTGAAAATTTGTCTTGAAAGATCTTTGAGCTGAAACTACACTTCTTCCATGCTCATAATATTGCTCAGTTATGAAACGCAGCTGTTCCACAGTCCATGCAGTCATCTTGAAGGGTTAGTTTTAACTAACACTTTTATTTTGTTTTGTATCTTATCTTGTCTTGTATTGTCAAAACCTATACAATCCTGTACAAACTTGTAACTATCCTCTTTCGAATGATGCGTATGATTTTATAAAAGGACTTATACTTTAAGAGTTACAGGGGTTTCTTTTGGGTCCCATTTCTCTGGATCACCCTTTATATTTATATTTTAACTAGCTCAGTCACTTTCTGTTCGTTAACCTTCTTCTTCCCTTCGTTTTGATTGTCTGTTGTTTGACTTCTTAAAGGAATTTATCTACGAGATTATAACAATTTCTTTTTAACTGTCGCCCTAATCAAAAAAGTCTGAATTTTAGTTCTGAAGCTCCGAGTTGGATCTGAGGGGTTTCCACGTTGAGTAAGGCTACGTCGTAGCTAATGTCATAACACCGCTTCCCGTTGATCAGCGAAGTTAAGCGACATTGGGTCGGATAGTAGTTGAATGGGAGAACGTCCACTGCGTCCAGACAATGTAGCGACCCGTGGTTCGGATCCCACGTAAAACTGTAGGTCCCCTCCCTCATATGACCTTAGATGTTGCGAAGGAGGTTAAAACAACATTAAGTCAATGTTCATTGAGTCAAAATCCTATATAGCACTGGTGAAGCAAACGGTTTCCTGACTGATCTACCAAAGATTTCACATTTAATCAAAGCTTTTTAGTTTTTAACATCTGTTAAATATGATTATTTACTTTTCTATTTTTTCCCATCAATATTAATCATTAAAAGACCAAAATACACTGACAATTATTCTCTCTTGGTAAAAGTTTGAATTCATTCATACTTAAAAAAAATCTTAAATGAAAAATATAACTTAAGTTTGAGTAAACTTTTCGCGATATATAAACATATTATCTTTGTTGAAAAAATAAATAAAAATATTCCTCTATTCTTGGCATATGTAACATGCATGATTTTAGTAAAACAAAGTACAACGAAGGCAAAGAAGTGGGCCATGTTAAAGTCTTACATAAGAGTTCATTATTTCCTTCACTCTTGCTTAACATTACTTTACGACGCAATTCGCGGTTTCCCAGTTTCTCATTGTGTAGAAGAAACCGTCAGAACAAGCTAGAATGCTTTTTTTTTTAAGACATTAAGATAACGTCTCTTTGAATTATGGATTTGTTACTAAGCCTTTTCAGGAGTCTTTAACGAGGAAGCTGTGATGCCTGTGAACACATTTTCTCAATGAGAAAAGTAATTTCCTGACTAGTGCAACAAAAAGTTTCCTTGTATACGAGAAAAATATTAACTTTTCTGTTTACGCTGTACATTTATAACTGGAAGAATTAAGGATAATGACAACAGGGGGGGGGGGGATTCGTTTGTTTTTACCATCTTACCCTCCCTCCCGGCACAGTTTCGTCCAAGTAAATACAGGAATGCATTTCTATTCATTCTTTTTGGAACTGAGTCTGGTTCAAATTTCTCAAAAACCCTCCCTCCCGGCGCAGTTTCGTCCAAGTAAATACAGGAATGCATTTCTATTCATTCTTTTTGGAACTGAGTCTGGTTCAAATTTCTCAAAAACCCTCCCTCCCGGCGCAGTTTCGTCCAAGTAAATACAGGAATGCATTTCTATTCATTCTTTTTGGAACTGAGTCTGGTTCAAATTTCTCAAAAATACTTGTATCAAGAAATAACTGACAAACTATGAAACTTTAATGTTCGTAATATTTATTTTAGGATTAATAAATTCACAAATTAATAATTTATATTTAAATTTGTGTACTTTATCGTAAACTTTTTTATTAGTATGTAAACAAAACAGTCTTAGATACCCTGATTGTTCGCTGTTTCTAGCGAACAGCAGATAGACGAGTACATTGGATGAGGTCTCTCCGGATTATGCTCACAAACAAAAATAGGACAGGACGCGAATCCACTGTTGTCTCTGTTTCACTGGTCTAGAAAGAGGTCTTGCGGAACCCCTTTTTATTCTGTTTGAAGGAAAGATCGCCACTTAATAAACTTTACGAAACTTTATCTTCCTTCTATAGTCCTCGAGTTAGAAGAATACTCCTTCCTCGTAGTTTAGGGCTACGTTGTGGCTACGTTGCAGTATCACTTCCCTTTAGTTAAACGAGGTTAAACGACGTTGGGTCTGTTCAGTAAATAGATGTAGCGACCCGTGGTTCGGATCTCGTGTTAAGCTGTAAATCCCCACCGTCACATGACCTATGCGTTACGAAGTTAAGCAACCCGAAACATTATTATTTCATGTAGCAATTTATAATAATACATTTTCTAATGATTCTGTATCAGCGAAAGTGACACGTTTCAGGATGTCTCTCTTCGCCAACGAACCATTTCACGCGTTTCGTCATCTCCACTTTGGTCAAATCCGTTACTTGGAAGAGGCTTTCTACAGAAGGCGTCAACTGCACCTCCTCCTCGTCGCCACCATCGTGGCTGAGCGCCAACAGGACGCCACCTCTCCGCTAATTAATGAACCGCTTCACGCTTATTTTCTGTCCACGTTTCCCCATCCGATTGGCTCGCTTTTCAGAATTGGGAATCTGTTTTGCTTTTTCTGCGAGCAAGTGACTCCCCTTTTATTTTGGTTGTGTTCTTGTTTCTGATTGTAATAGTCGTGACGCGCCTTAATCTTTCAAACCGTTATACCTTTTATTCATTAAATAACGGCGGAAGGCACCGCTAAAGGAAAGTTTAAGCAATTAATACCCCCATACGGAGAAAAACTTCGCTCATCGGCAGTTAGTGCCATATTTTGTAGTTCCTGGAAACAGAAATGTAGTTTACGATGTATTCTAGTTTATATCGGTTTATGGAGACGTACAATCAAGTGCTTCTGAAGAGAAAACTAAGATGTACTTTATCAAAGAAAATAATTTATTATCAGTTAAGAAATAAGATATTTTGGTTTGGAGTCATGAAACACCTCAAATGAAAGTTGCAATTTTTCAAGCTTTGAACTAAGGAGGATCCAGTAACAGAGACTTTTTTATTTGAGGGGGGGGGGGTGCGTATGCGCTGATCCTTTAATTATGCAACGCTTTCAAAAAATAAGTAAAAATCAATGGATTAACCCTCTAACGCCGACTGGGTCGAATACGTACCGTTTCAAATACACGCATTTAGACTTAACCCTACAAAAACGTTCGGCGTTAAAGGGTTAAATTAGTTTCATGAAACTTAACCTAAATTTTGCTAGAAGAAACTACTTTACAGGCGTCAACATGCTCAAAATATCTTTCCCCGTACGAAATTGTGTGATATATCTGAGCAACATAATTTTTATCACAGTCTTCAGACTTTGGATAGATATGGAGTGGGGTTCACGCGCAATGACCCTTTTATATATATCGTATACGAGTGTGTATATATATATATGATACACACAGACCGTGCATGGAACAAGGAACTCTTCTGGGATAATTAAATCCACTATAGTCCGAATAAGTAATGGTAAATGACAAATACCATAGTTTTTCTTTTTCATGATGCTAGCCCGACGTGGGCAACGGGTCACTCGCAAAGAGGTCCCATAAATATAGCTTCCCTCACTAGCTATCTGCAAAGCAGACAGGATCCAGCTTTGGGACATGGATCTAAGGTTTAAAGCAGCCAAGCCCTGCTACATTTAGAACCTCAATATAAGCAAAAAACTCAGGGGACCATTCTGAGTTCATTCCCATCTTGAAACGGACATGTTATGTGCCTTGAAAAAGTGGACGCTCAATTCTACCAGTTGAGGTTTAAGTTTTGGTTTTTGGCTAAAATATAATAGTTACCCCTTTTTCTTTGATGTATTCAATCTGACTTGAAGACAGCGAGTCTTTTGCTTATATTGAGGTTCTAAATGTAGCAGGGCTAGGCTGCTTTAAACTCTAGATCCATGTCCCAAAGCTGGATCCTATCTGCTTTGCAAATAGCTAGTGAGGGAAGCTATATTTATGGGACCTCTTTGCGAGTGACCCGTTGCCCACGTCGGGCTAGCATCATGAAAAAGAAAAACTATGGTATTTGTCATTTACCATTACTTATTCGGACTATAGTGGATTTAATTATCCCAGAAGAGTTCCTTGTTCCATGCACGGTCTGTGTGTATCATAAAAAAACTCAGGGGACCATTCTGAGTTCATTCCCATATGTATATATATATATATATATATGGGATTGAACTCAGAATGGTCCCCTTAGGCTTTTTCATGATACACACAGACCGTGCATGGAACAAGGAACTGTTCTGGGAAAATTAAGTCCGAATAGTAATGGTAAATGACAAACACTATAGTTTCTTCTTTTTCATGATGTTAGCCCGACGTGGGCAACGGGTCACTCGCAAAGAGGCCCCAAAAATATAGCTTCCCTCACCAGATGACTTCCCAAAGCTGGATCCTATCTGCTTTGCAAATAGCTGGTGAGGGAAGCTATATTTTTGGGGTCTCTTTGCGAGTGACCCGTTGCCACGTCGGGCTAACATCATGAAAAGAAGAAACTATAGCGTTTGTCATTTACCATTACTTATTCAGACTTAATTTTCCCAGAACAGTTCCTTGTTCCATGCACGGTCTGTGTGTATATATACATATTATAACTTGTAAAACTTATATACGACTCTAAATTAGTATAAAGATTTTATTGTTTCGAAACCCCAAATTTTTTCATAATTTCTATCATCATTATACAGGCGACAAAGTGGACTTTCTGAAGTCATTAAGAAAGTGTCAGTTTTTGATTTTGACTGAAATTCATATTTAATAGGAGGAAGTTCTAATTACAGTTAAATCTGCAATAAGTTTTAATTAAACACTCCATATCCAATAGTGGAACGGTAAATAAATTAAAAATACGTACAGAAATACATACAGTATATTAACAAAATCTTGTTTTCCAATGGATTGAGGTGAAAAGACAGAAGTAGCTCGGATACGAAAGGCAGACAGTAAAGTGTGTACACATCCGTTCACACACGCATAGTAGTGGACCAGCGCCCCTGGCACACACACACACACACACACACACACACACACACACACACAATATATGGGTAAATTCTACACCAAATTCCCCCACGCATTGTTGCGCTTCCACGGAACAAGAATATTTAATGAAAATTATAATTCTTCAAGGGTATTTTTTTTAGGTACTTTAATGAAATGTTACATTGAATTTTCAGTAAAATGAAGATCATCATCAGGCGTTTTTAAAGCTGACTACAGAGATGACGCCAAGTTTTGGGATCTCAAATAGACAAAAAATTATTTACGCAAATTTCAGAATATATATATATATATATACTGTATATATTAAAAATTAATTGTGTAGCACCTATTTGTAACTTAAAAACTGTTAATTATGCTGCCATTTCCAAAATGTTATACAATTATTACAAGCAGAGGTACCGAAATTGCCTTTCGCATTAGAAGAGAACAGACCAAGAGAATATATTCTACTCGAACGGAAAAGAGAACATTATTTGATTTCATTAATTCGCTTTTTCACAAAATTTGAAAAAAAAAAAAAAAATATTTGTCGTTTTTCTTGAATGAAAACTGCAAAAGTTGTGAAGTTCTCTTCATTAAGAAGTTTCTGCCTTTGCGAAGTTGTTATTAGTTGCGCTTTCGTTTGAGTTCGACCAAGAATGAAATGTTGAAGGAGGGATAATATTTAATTACGTCATAATTAGCTCCAAGTCGAAGATGGAAACGTTGGAAGAAGAATCAAACTAGAGAACACAATTATTTCAAAATCTATTTATAAACTAAACTCGGCTAAGCTTCACCGACTTCACCTTATGCCACCTACGCAACCATGCAACGTGCGTTGTAGCAGGTGTCCATCAGTAATAATAATCATCGCGTCCGAACTTTCACTTACCATTTTTATCTTCACTTCTCACCAAAAAATTTGTTGTTTTTGAGAGAGAGAGAGAGAGAGAGAGAGAGAGAGAGAGAGAGAGAGAGAGAGAGAGAGAGAGAGAGAGAGAGAGAGAGAGAGAGAGAGAGAGCGCGCGCTTAAAGTAGCTATTTAATTTGTTGAACTCGTCTGAATGCGTTGATTACCTGTTTATTTGTTTTGATAGGATTGTTTAACCTTCGCAGAGTCTAAAGTCATATGACAAAGGAGACCTACAACTGCTTTACATGGAATCCGAACCACGGGTCGCTACATAATGTGGACGCAGAGGACGGTCTCCCATCCAGCTACTTTCCAAACCTAATGTCGCTCAATTTCGTTGATCGACAGGAAGCGGTGTTACGATACTGGCCACGATGTAACCCCGTTGATTACGTGAGTGTGCCTAAAGAGCACTACTTTTGTAGAGTGAATGACGTTAGACGGACGTGGTGTGTTCATGCCCCAAAATCTTGCACAATGGTGCAACGACAGAGCTACAGTTTGTTCATTTATGTCAGCGGAGAATGATGTTGAAGGAAATGAATTCCAGTATTAATTCATACAAAGTACTGTACGTAAATCTTCAAAACGCAACAAAAAATTAAACCTTTATGCCATTAACTTACATGCGCTATTAATAAAGATTTAGTAACTAAGACCTCTACTGTTTCTCTAATACTTTGGCACACACTGCGATGAGTACTCTGTTCTTACGAATGAATTACTTGGGAAGTCCTTGACAGGTGAATATTGGGTAATTTCCGGGTATTTCCCTTAAGTTTGGCACCAGTGCCAATAACCTATTGTACCCTGGCACCAGAGTGACGAAGGACGAAAGAGAGAAATTAAGTTTAAAAACTGTAATTCAGAAAAGAAGCTTTTAAATTTGTTTAAATGAACTGTTTTGACTGATGGTTGCCGACTCTGATTCCTCGTGTCATTTCATTTTTTTTAATTTACTTCAAGTTCTTTCGTACAGATTATTGTTTGCATCTTCCCTTTTCGTCTCTCGAAGTGCCTCTTGTACAACCAATGCATTACGGTCTCCTGCTGTTGAATTCGTTTGATTTCTCGTGTTCAGAATAAAGCTACCATGACAGGGTCTTGTCTTTAGTTTAATTTAGATATTAAAGAGAAAAATGCGTCGCGTTATTCATCCGATTTCAGATACACTGCCTCAAACGAATTATAAGAAACATCCAAACCCTTTCATTCGCCGGAGCCAATGTTTTCCCTTTCCCCTTCCCCAGTTTCCCCTCGACAACCCCTTCCCCCCTTTTCCGCGACCTTATTACGTCACTAGGTAGGTAGGTAGGTAGGTAGGTCTGAGGGCATAAATTGAGAGATTTTCTTCGACTGTTCATCAGTATCAAGAAAGTGTTTGAGGAAGATAGAATTAACAAATATCAGTTTGTTTTCTCAATTATGTGAAAGTATCAGTCGGCAATACTTCAGAATTTGTGAAGGGATTTGTAAATTCTTCAGCTAATTGCCTATAAAAAGTTTAGTCTGCGTATGACGTCAGACTTTCAGTGATTGTTTACAAACGGAAGCATCTGTGTTTCTTTTATATTGAAAATAACGGTTTTAATAAATAGATTTTATGATACATTTTTTCATACCGAAAATAGTTTCTTGTTACGAAGCAATATCGTGCTACATTTTAGAAACTAGTTGCTGACCATTCCACAGACGATATTCAAACCATGACCTCAGAGCCTTAGGAAATAGTTTTCAGTCTCTTGAACATTCCTGAAGTCAACAGAGACATGATAATTAGAAAAAAACTTAACTTTAGACTGTGGTTTTAAATTAAAATAGTGCATGATGAATCTAATTTCGAAAGCAATTTAAATTTCTTTCTTTCGAATCTTCAAGTTGAATGCCAAAGCTCTAGTGATAAAGAAAGAAAGGAGTACTCACCCGTAAGTGAACAGCAGTACGTCAGTCGGCGGGAGACAGTCCACAAACTTGGGTTCATAATGATTCATTCAGAAGAATTTACGGCCCGTTTTGTAAGTTTCATTTATTATCTTTTATAATACACTTGAAGGTGAGAAAGGTGTTTTTTGTAATGAAACTTCATTTAGAGAAAGTTTGCTGCTTTTGTGAAAATTTGTTACAAATACATTGAGACCAATGAAAACATTTAAGAGGAAGTGATCGGAATTTAAAATATTTAGTTTATTTCCTGTTTTGAGAAACAAAACTTGAACCAGTTTAAGGTTTTCAAATTACAGAAGATTACGTATACTGTATTTAAAGTGTATCGCAAAGTTTGTACAATTATTAAAAGAAATTTGGCAAAAAAATAAAATTCGGAAAATGGCGCCAAAATTACTATTAGTAATTTTTCTTTGTATTTTTTTTTCTCCTAAAAAAAAATATATATATATATTTTCGGCGAATTTTTTTCCACAACTTTTAATCATTAATGTTGGCAGTAAATTAATACAAATACCAGTGCGTCATCACGACCATGTGACTTTTTTTTTGACATTTTACTCAGGTTTTAAACCCCATATTAATATTTAGGAACTTATTACATTAATTGTACAGGGTGTTCGGAAAGTCACTGTGCACTTATATTTATTTATAGCATACAATAGTATAACATTGCATATATGATCAATAGAGGTTATGGATGGACCATCAGAACTTAAAAGGTGTTGAAAGTGATGTCCTTTAACAGCAATACAGGCCCGTCTTATTTTATTTTGAAACACCTTTGTCAGTTCTTCTTTTGAAATGGACCTTATGTACGCAGTTATTGCAGTTTTCAGGTCATCAAGCGTGAGTGGACGATCTCGATTATATAAGTGCACAGTGACTTTCCGACAACACCCTGTATATAGCGTGTAATAGAGTTCGCGCACCATAGGGTAGTTAATATCCATTTTCAGATATGGCTCGAACATTAACGAAAGCACAAAATAATTCAATTATTAAAATGTATTTAATGATTAAAATTATATCAATACCGTTTCGTCTTTCGTTAATTTCCCAGCCATATCTGAAAACAATTTCATTATCCTACGATGCACGAATTCTGTTACACACTGATATATGTATATATATATAAATTAAAATGGGCGATTGCTAAATGAAGCTTTTCCAAAGGCACGTAAATAAAAAGCCGTATATTCACTAACTAGCTGTTATTCAAAGCGAAGAATTGTCGTTACATAAATTGAGAAATATCTTTACAAAAAAAAACAACTTAAATGTCGCATGAAAGAAACTCTTTTGAACTCCACACCACATAAATATGGGTATTTACTCGCCTTATGCAAGATATTTATTGTAAACTTTTCCCTTTCTTGGGTATCGGCGGCTGAATATATTTTGGACACTGTGAAACTGTAACCCATTATTGACCCCCACTTACCAAATTATTCCATATAAAAAAGACCTGTCAAATTTGAAGGCATTAAAAAAAAAAATTGTATAAAAGGAATAATTTTGATCGTCTAATCGTACCCGCAACAGGTTGAAAAACAGGGTATAAAGAAACGTGTTGGAGAAATTGTAATTTTTTATTACTTCTCTGCTTGTTTTTATCGTTCCTTTTAAAACAGAATTTCGCTATTAAATGTTGTTATTTTGCAAAAGTTGTCAATTGCTTTGTATTTATATTCAATGGAGGATGTTTGCGGTTGCGCTTTTATACAGAAAACCTTATTTAGACACAAGACAATCAAACAAAAATAAACATTTTTTTTTATATACACACTTGAATACAAATGATTCAATAAACATCGCTCAAATGACGACTTTACACTTTATTCTTTACAGGCCGTTAAGATTTTTCATATATACTGTGTGTGTGTGTGTGTGTATATTCCATATCAGAGTTGTTCATCTGATGTGATAAATTGTGAAAAAAGTTGTGATTACTTTATTACTTTGATGTGAGCTCCGATTTTGGCTGATTTTATTTATTATTTATTTTGTAACCTTTTAGAGGCTTAATTTATCGAAAAGACTGCGGTAAAAGGCTGTTTTGGCCGACTTTATTGCGAGATTTATCTTTTAATTAATTCAAGAAAGAAATTATACTCGCATTCAAATAAACGCTTTTAAAAATAATTTCAACATATCAGTCATTTTATTTATATAATATATATATATATATATATATATATATATCTATATATATATAAAAGGATTTGTAGGATATTATTTAAAAAAATGCTGTAAACATTATAATGATTAATGTCGACTAAGTCATGCAAATTTTTATTTGTTTTAGAAAAGTTACTCCTAAAATAACGTTCTGTGAGACGTTTTCTTTCTCAAAGAGGAAAAACCTGCATTCTTTCAAAGAGAAATTTCCAAGTAATTTTTGAATAATTTATTTATCCAATATGTACACCTCATAAATCATGAATAATTTAATATACTTGGAATTTTTTTATTTTTAATTATATATATATATATATATATATGTTAAAACACAAACCGTGCATGGAACAAGGAACTCTTCTGGGAAAATTAAATCCACTATAGTCCGAATAAGTAATGGTAAATGACAAATACCATAGTTTATTTATGGGATCTCTTTGCGAGAGACCCGTTGCCCACGTCGGGCTAAAATCATGAAAAAGAAAAAACTATGGTATTTGTCATTTACCATTACTTATTCGGACTATAGTGGATTTAATTTTCCCAGAAGAGTTTGTTGGTTTACGTCGTCGTCGTCGTTGGCCTAGGCAAGCTACGGCTTGGGACCGTAGCGCATCTATCCGGTATAGGTTAACCTGGATGATGTAGCCATAAGCACTGCCGCTAGTTAAGTGCCAACCAGTGATTATCTCACTAGCCGTATTGAGTCCGTTAGGCGAAACTACGACAGTACCAAAGGTGGAAAATATAACCCTTTGGTTTTCTATTTTTTTTTTTTTTTTTTTTCTGTTTAAGGTGCTTTCAACCCTGCTGGATTATTGACACCATTTTTTTTTTTTTTTTAGTAGAGAAAGATGGTGAAAGAAAAGTAGGAGAAGTAAAAGGCATCTGAAAATATAACCTTTGGTTTTCTATTATTTATTTGCAAAATGGACATGGCATTAGATTAAAATAAATATTTGAATATAAATGATTAACTGACAATTGTGATATATAATTAATTATGTTTACATACAATAAAATAATATAGTATACATAAAATTAGTATTAATGTGGTTCACAATTGAATTATAATGGGGTAACTAATTTAAAATGAATTTATACTATTCCGAAATTCAAGACGGTAAAATTAACATTTATCTTGAAACTAAAATAAGAGTATTCACTACACACTCCCCCACCAGAGAGGAAGTTCAAAGAGTTCCGAACGACACAGATTTCCGCTGACCTTTTTGGTAGCTACATGTACCTCACTTAAGGTTGATTCCAAAAACGCAGGCTTAAGACGATCGATAGAAACCTTGTCGACCTTGGAACCGCGCTGGATGAGAAATGATTTGCGCGTACGTCGGAGAACTTCATAGGGCCCGTCATATGGACATTGGAGAGGCCGTTTTGGGACAGGTACACGAACGAAAACGTGGGTGCAAGACTGGAGGGCTGGGGAAACAAAGATGTTCTGTTGGCTAGTCAATCGAGGGGGAACAGGCTGAAGGGACTGCATGTGAGAGGAAAGTGTTTGAGCGAATTCCGTAGGATCACATGACTTATCCCCTGCAGTGAAGTAGCCACCTGGTAGCCGCAGTGTTGTTCCATAGACTAGTTCAGCCGCTGTAGTCTTCAGATCACTCTTAAATGCAGAGCGAATACCAAGCAACACGAGTGGAAGCTTATCCATCCAATGGGAGTCTTCGTGACACATAAGGGATGACTTCAGCTGGCGATGGAAGCGTTCGACGAGGCCGTTAGCTTGCGGATGATACGCACAGGTATGCGCATGTACTGTACCCAACAAGCTGGTAAACTTCTTCCAAAGCGAAGACTCAAATTGGCGACCTTGGTCAGTGATGACTTTTGTCGGCAATCCAAATCTTGATACCCATCCATGAAGAAAGGCTCTTGCAACAGTGTCCGCTTGGATATCAGGAAGTGGGATGGCTTCAGGCCATCTGGAAAAGCGGTCGAGACAGGTGAGCAGATAACGTTGGCCTTGAATCACTGGAAGAGGGCCAACAATGTCTACATGAATTACCTCAAATCGCTGGGATGGGGGCGGAAATGCGTCAAAGGGGGACCTGGTGTGCCTTTGGACTTTGGCACGCTGGCAGGCAAGGCACGTTTTGGTCCAATGTTTGACATCCTTCCGCATCGAGGGCCAAACAAAGCGAGAGGTAACCAGGTGTTGCGAAGCACGGATACCAGGATGGGAGGGCTTATGAAGATCCGTGAAGACTGCTTTCTGTGACATGGAGGGACATAAGGGCGAATAGCAGCTGTTGATACGTCGCAATAGAGGGGCACAGACAATCCTGGCATACTCATTTTCTTGAGGGAAAGTGAGTGAGTGGAGTCTTCTCTGAGCAGGTCTTGTAGTTCCGTATCCTTATCTTGATCCTGTGCAATAGCATTCCACAGTGTAGAGCTGAGGGTAACAGAAGTAATCTCTATTCTTGAAAGTGCATCCGCTGGAGTGTTCAAGACATTTGATGTGGCGGATATCTGTGGTAAATTGCGAGATATAATCGAGTTGCCTGATGACTCTGGGAGAGTGGTTACAGCTGTTTTTATTGAAGACAGTGACCAAAGGTTTGTGGTCGGTAAAAACACAAAACTCTCGGCCTTCAAGGAAATGTTGAAAATGCTTCACGTTTAAGTAAATAGCAAGAAGTTCACGTCCGAAAGCACTATAACGCGTTTGGGCTGGCTGCAGCTTTTTCGAGTAAAACGCGATGGGTGCTTGTTGACCGTTAATGGTTTGTTCCAACACCCACCGATCGCAACATCTGATGCATCGACCGTCAGAGTTAGGGGGGCATCACTGATAGGAAATGACAGAGACAATGCACTATTGATAGCATTTTTGGCATTGTCGAACGCCTGTAAACTATCGCTACACCATACCAATTTCGTTACCTTGCGTTTGTGTGTGATCATAGCGTGTAGAGGAGCAAGAACACTGGCACAGTTTTTAATGAACTTGTGGTAATAATTTACCAAACCTAGAAACCGACGTAACTCACGCTGATTATTTGGCATAGGGTAATTTTTTATCACTTCACACTTGTCCTGAAGGGGGGTAATTCCGTGCTGCGAAATCGTGTGACCAAGAAATTCCAAGGTTGGCTGTGCAAACACACACTTAGATGCATTAATAGTAACACCGTATTGTTCTAAGCGTTGAAAGAGGAGTGAAAGATGTTCCTTATGTTCCTCTTCCGTTGAGCTGGCCACAAGCAAATCATCGATGTAGGCATAAACAAAGTCTAAGCCTCTGGTGACCTCATCTATAAACCTCTGAAAGGTTTGCGCAGCATTCCGTAGCCCGAACGGCATCTTCAAAATTCGAATAACCCAAATGGTGTACAAACTGCAGTCTTGGGAATATCCGAAGGCTCTACGGGAATGTGGTGGA
>JAJOZX010000543.1:42500-120000 GCA_023014485.1 Bathynomus jamesi | reverse complement strand
TATATATATATATATATATTGATTCATTAATTGATTGAAAGCATAAAGCTTTAACTCAGAAGCGAAACAAATATTTTGCATTTTTGCTGCTTCAAAACAAAATGAACCCTTGTCGAACGTATATAATACGTAGAGTCGAATAATATTAATAATGATTATGATAATGATGATGATCTGCAGATCTACAGAAGCTAAGGCTAACAAAGACCCTAAGATCCACTCTAAGGTTAGCCCGAGAGAAAGGAAAGAGTAGGGGGTTAAGAGAAGGGAATAAGGGGTTAAGTAAGTAGCAACACTTATCACTCGTGGGTTAACATTCATTCAGAAAAAAGAGAAAAAAGACACCATCATCATCCGCAGGCTACTGCCGACAAGTCAGAAAAATAGTCGAAGAGAATAGGAGAGGGGTGAAAGATGAAAAGAAGTAAAATAAGAATGCTTACAAACCATGCAAACACAGCCTTAACTCACTGTCATACCATGCAAACTACAGACATGCAAGTAAGGAGAGGATAAGAAAAAAAAAAAAAAGTAGGTAAAGTTAAACAAAAAGTGGGTTAGTTTACGCTACGAGCTACATCTAAGTTCGCGTTAGTCTCTTTTTTTTTTTTTAATAATAATTATTTTGCTGACATATCACACGCTGGCATGTCACAAGCTGGCATTAATCGTCAACGGACCCATCCTCGACCACCACCCCCAGAGCTCCTGTTATTAATTGTTTTTCTATTTTAAACAACGTTAATATTTTTAAAATGCCTATCTAAACGGTTCTTAAACATATTAACGCTGATAGAGTTAACGAGGCGGGAAGATTATTCCATTTATCAATTACTTTAAACGTAAAGACGTTTTTAGCGATATTAGTAATGAAACATCTGCCACGCAACTTAAATCCGTTATTACGAGTATTGCTATTATCGAAAGTGAACAGTTTGTCAAAATTTACGTTATCGATGTTATTAACGATTTTGAAAACTTCAATAAGCTCCCCCCTTAATCTCCTAGTTTCGAGTGAATGCAAGTCTAACTCTTTAATCCTATATTCATAAGGCTTGTTGCGCAATGGCGGAATTAGTTTCGTGGCACGACGCTGAACCCTTTCTAACCTATCAATATCCTCGCGCAAATACGGGCACCAAAAATGAACAGCAGAGTCTAAATGAGGCCTAACTAGGAACTTGTAAAGGGGCAATATAATATCCTTCCATTTAAATTCGAAATTACGCGCTATGAAGCCTAACATCCTATTAGCTTTTGCGCAAGACTCCAGGCACTGGTTCCTAACTTTTAAATCCTTAGATACGCGTACGCCTAAATCTACTTCCTCGTCAACGCTCGCTAACTCTCTACCATCCATCGTGCACGTGTAATTATTGTTACGAGAACCTATATGCAAAACTTTACATTTGTCTACGTTAAATTGCATCTGCCACTTATCCGTCCATTCCATAATCCTATTTACATCGTCTTGGAGCCTATTTCTATCGTTCTCGTTAACAACCTTACCGCCTATTTTAGTATCGTCCGCGAATTTTGACACGTTACTAGTTAGGGTATTTTGGGGTTGCTGAATTCCAAAATGAAAGTAGTTTTTCCGATTTGGCTCTAGTTCTTGAGATAATGAATACCCTCAATTAATAGGAAACGTAACCATAACGCGTGCATATGGGAAACTACCGGAACATTCTAGATGGTGAGACACGCGAATATTCTTAGTGTTTACTCCGCGATCATTCTAGAATATTCCCCCTCCGTATATAAGTCATCGGCCACCCAACCAGTAAGTAGGCTCCGCCTGAACATTAAATTTTTTGCATTTTTACGTGTTTCAATGGGGTACCAATTATCTCATAAATTAGAGCCAATCTAGCAAAACCGATGTCATATTCGGAATCAGCACCACAAAGTTACCCCAAAATCACTCTAATATGATTGGCAATAAAATGAGTGTTGGCCAGTGTTCATCGAAAGAGAATAATTGAGTCATTGAATGTAGATCCTTATATTTACCCTTTTAGTAGTGGTGGAATTGGATGTCCCAATGGAAATAATAATGTACAGGGTGTCCCATAAGTCCGATTTCGGAAAAAAATTATATTAAATTAAATTTACAAAAGTAATACATTAGAACTGAAACAAATATTCAAACTGATGTCTTGTTTTGGGACCTTTTTTTCGTTGCGGGTAGAATAACGCTCGATGGCTAATACTGAAAAAGGAGAGGCCTTTTCCTCAGAAGTGTAACTCGCTTCCATATCAGCCAGTGCGTGTTATTCTACCCGCAACAAAAAAAAAAACGGCCCAAAACGAGACATCAATTTGAACATTTGTTTTTAGCTCTAATGAGCTAATTTTAATTTAATTTAAAATAAATTTTTCTATTAGATCGGACTTATGGGACACTGTATAGCTCGTTAAAATACAACTTTTCTACACGTGTTTTTGCACGTTTAATATAAGTTTGGTTTAGATGTGGGAAAAGGAACCCAGAATGTGTGTAAGTGACGAGTTATTAAAATATTTAATTTTGGATAACAACAACTCTTATACTTTTTTATTTGAATAAAAAATATTTGTCAACGGTCAAAAGTTGATCGGTAGGAGTGAGTATACGCTCTGATTGGTCAGTTGATGAGGTTACATGATTCATGCGAAGGAAAATTGTTTCAAGGATTTTATATATATATATATATATATATATATATATATATATATATATTTATCCTCTAAGCTATGGACTTCTTGGTACGAAAACATCTGTCTGTAGCTCCACTTAACTTCGACAGTGCAGTGTTATTTCTAATCAATTGTATATACTGTATTTCTATCCTTAGTGTATGAACTGTCATTGTATTAATAATATTTGTCATATGGACTATAGTCTGCCAATAAACCTTTTCATTTTCATTTTCATATATATATATATATATATATATATATATATATATATATATAATTTTAGAAAAAGAGTTCGACATGGCTCTTTGAAAATATGCTTCATTTGTAAAATATTTGACTTTTCTTAAACCAATCCTATTCTTTCTTACATATCTTGGAAGTGCGGCGCTTCTGGGAAGAGACGTGTGACTGTAAAGCAAATCACCAACTTACAATATATATTTTCTGATGAAATGGTATCGGATTGAAATGTAAAACTATTTTCCTTCCTCCCATTGAAATGAAATAGGGTTCCTAATCGGACGACTCATAATCCCTAACCAGCATTCTGAATACCATTAGTTTCCGTTGGCTCAAATTTCCGCGAAAGTGACAAATATTTTCAGTAATTAATTCGTTACTATTCCTTAAGTATAATAATAATAATAATAATAATAATTGCACCACACCGGAAAACGGCGATAATTTGATTGTTTTGAGAGAGTCTGTTGGTGGTCAAATAAGAAAGAAAATTTACAGTTTTCAGGAGTTCCTATAAACTGATACAAAATACACTTCAAGTAGCAAATAGATAAATAAACAATTGTAAATAAATATTTCCTCCTGAAAAGACATGTTTTACATTCTTCCTTTTAATAAAAGAATTGTTCGAAGTGTATTCTGAAGTATACGTCAGTTAAATTTTATAATAATCACAAATTTATATATATATATATATATATATATATATATATATATATATATATATATATATATATATATATATATATATATATATAAGGGGTGTCTCAGAAGTCGCGCACCATTGGCTAATGTAACTTCATTCAATTTAATTATTTTAAGATAGCTTTTTGATTAACTGTACATACTATTAATTTGATTATTCGAACATTATCGAACATATATTGTAATTAAACATCACTTATAAACCATTTCGACTCGTAAACCTCTTAAATCTGAATAAAGCCTATGGTGCGCGACTTCTGAGACACCCTATATATATATATATATAATTTAATATAAAATTTACTTTATTTTTCGAACTTCTATTTATAAAACAAAAAAGGAGGAAATGCGATAATTGTTGCCACAAAGCGCCAGATAAATATTGTACATTTCAAATTTTTTCCCGGGAAAATACGTAGAGGCAGCAGGTTACGTGCGCCATGCATATTATATGTTTTTCATCCTTTTCCTGATTGTGACGCTCATCACATAATCGTCGTTTGTCATGCCGTACTGTTATAATATACGGTTTTAACTGAAGGTTTTTCATATTCGCTTTAGTGCTGTTACTACGTGTAAATAAGTGAACAGGAAATCCTTGTACTTACTTATTTATATAGTAAAAACCGACTAAGTAATATAAATATATATATATATATATATATATATATACACGGTGAACCAAAAGTAGGTGGACAGTAGGTTGAATACGGTTTGTGTTATATTATATTATAACTATGGTGTTCATTATAACTATGGTGTTTGTGTTTTATTATATTAAATATTATAACTAAATTTATTTAAATTTTATTTTGTATTATAGTATACAAAAAAATTAAATATGTATTCTCAAAGTAAACGTTATCATTTACTGTCCACCTACATTTGGTTCACCCTATATATATATATATATATATATATATATATATATATATATATATATATATATATATACAGTATATGTATGTATATATGTATGTATGTATGTATGGCACAGCGAGTAAGACTAATGCGGGTATTGATTGTGAGACTGTGTTAATTTGATTGAATATTACTTCTTCAAGTTACGAGAATCAACGAGAATACTGGAAACCAATATTGTATCCAAATTCGTTCATATCAAATCGCTGGAAACGAGGCTCCACCCCTGAGATTGCGTAATCTCGCGTTCCTTTCAACACGCGTGTCACTCCACCAAACATGGGATACGTTTTATAGTCATGTTGATAATTTATAATTATTCATCCTTAAAAAAAAAAAAGACATGACTGTATGTTCACTGTTACCCGTAAAGCAGGTAACAAATATTAAAAATAGGTTAATACAATTACAATATACGCCATTCTCAAAGAGTAAGAAAAGAACATGATGCGTACATACATAATCTCAACATGAATCGACTCCGTTGTAGAACTTGTAATGTACAAATGTTGCATAATTCAGTGTGAATTTACGCCGAAGTTCCATACTTGACATTAATTCTGAATCAACGGAACATGGAAAACTATTTATTCCATTTAATTAATGCCCCTCCACCCCCTTTTCCTGTTTGCTTTTCCAATTGGATGAATCGCCAGATAAAGCTTGAACTGCCTCCCTGTTGAATCATCATTCTCTCTCTCTCTCTCTCTCTCTCTTTCATAGATATATGGTGTAGTGGTTAGCATCACTGACTACAAATCCATCGGCCAGGGTTCGATTCCCGGCAAGAGCAGGCGGCGCTAAGTTTAACCAGCTGTTCAGCCTATCATACCAAAAGAAAAAAAAATGGTTGGTAGATAAATGGATACCCTGGGTATCCTAGTGGTTAAGACGCTGGGTTGCTGATCGCGAGGTCGTGACGTCGAGTCCGGGAGAGAACTTTGTTATTTCTGATCATCTGTGGTGGGTCGTGGTTTGGATTCTACGTTAAGCTGTCGTTCTAAAGTGGGGCAAAAAGCTTAACCTTCGTCAGAATGAACAATTCGGGCAGAAGCAAAGTAAGGTTTTCAACTAAGGTTTTGTATGCAGGAAGGAGGTTATATATCTCATTAACCTCGTTGCTATTTCGTGTGTTGGTCTCTCTTCACACGAAGGTCAAGCTGGTGGCCCCGCCTCTAGGTCTGGCTTGGTAGAGGAGCGAGTTGTTTTCTTGTGCTCTCCACCGTACATAGCCAGGTACACCCAGCTCACCTGGTACCGTCTTGAGCTAGGCATCTAGTCTTCTCTTGAAGACTTCAACTTTGACCCCTGTAACGTTTCTGAGGTCCTTTGGAAGCTGGTTATAAAGTCTTGGCCCCCTGACAACCAAGCTATTTTCCTTCAGTGTTGAAGAGATCCCTTGTCGGGCCTTTAATTTGGGAACACTACACATCCTGCCTTTCTTACTTTCCAGTGTTGTTTGAATTGTAATTGAGTTTAGTTTGAGGTTTGGTACCAGTTTTTAGATAATTTTCCATATGTAGATTATGGTGTACCCTCTCTTCCTTTTCCAGGGAGTACAGATTGTTTACTAGTCTTTCCCAGTAGTTGAGCGCTTTGCAGCCATTAATTAATCTTTGCTGTGAAATGTCTCCGAGTTTCTTCTAGTCTATTAGTTTCTTCCTTTTTATATGGGGACGTCAAGACTGAGCAGTATTCAAATTTTGGTATAATCAGTGTTTTTAGCAAGGGAATCATTACTGTCCTGTCCCTCCTTTTGAACGTTCTTAGTACCTGTCCTGCGACTCTTTCTGCTTTATTTATCGCTATCTGATTTTGTTTTGAATTTTGTATATATATATATAGCCTTTGGTTAGCTTCCGCCCGAATTGTTCATTCTGACGAAGGTCAAGCTTTTCACTCCACCTTAGACCTACAGTTTAACGTGGAATCCGAACTACGCCCAATCAGCAGCCCAGCGTCTTAACCACTAGGCCACCTAGGGTACCCATTTATCTACCAACCACTTTCTTTATTGTGTGGAAGGATGAACAGCTGGGTTTTGCTGCGCGCCGGCTGCCGTCGGGTTCGAACCGGGGCCGATGGATTCGTAGTCAACGACGCTAACCACTACACCACCGAGGTGTATATAATTGTATAATTGTTATATATATATATAATTGTTATAGAAGTTTATATGTTGTTATACTCTGAAATATTGTATTTCTTATGATTTCTAATAAATGCGCATTTGTATGGGAGAAACTCAAAATAGACCAACCAACTACCAATAATTTTATGGTATTTCATTTATTTCTATAAGAATTATTAGAAATAAGAGTGACCCGAATGAAGAGTACAGTAATTGCTATATTAGCTGTAAACCTGTAACTCTACAGTTAATTAATTCAGTGATTCAGACCAGTCCTTGTTCTAATATCATTAATTAAGTATTGAAACACCTTTCCGTGCTGAACCAACTCCTAAATTCGTGGTGATGCAACTACAGAATATGACGTCACATTCTGCTGATGACGATTCACCAATGAACGCCAGAGACGTTTGAAATAATGACGTAACACTTCTCGGAAAGGGGATTGGCTGCGTTTGTTAACTTACGTTTAGTTTCCCTCGGAAGCGGTGTTTTGTCTCAGGGAAAGTCTTCCGTTTTTTCAGCGGGCTGCAAAATAATCCATGAGGTCATGGATAACCAGTGACGTGATCGCGCAGATTTTCTATACGATATTGCTTAAATGACCTCTTTAATCGTTCTTCCTTTTAGAAGTTATTAACCTTTTCTTCCACAAGAGTTTCCTCTCAAAGGTGTGATTCGGAATAAAATCAGTAAAGTGAATATTAAACCACAAAGGTTTGCATCCGTGAATGAATGTAACTCAATGAGTCAAGATGAGGATTATTTCACTTACTCCTCCCTAGTTCTAGTTTGCGACACACACACACACACACACACACACACACACACACATATACAAACGACACCAAACAGCAACAGACCGGCTGGTCCCTACGAGGTTGTCTGTTTAAAAAGGAAGGATGAAAGTAGTAAGAAACTTTAAAGACACGTGAAAATTTTAAAGCAAAGCAGAGAAAAGAGGTTCAAAAGAAAGAAAGAAATTTAAAGTTGAAATGAAAATTTTAAAATACAAGGAGAAAATCCAAGTGAAAATTCTATAATACTTCTACGCTCTAACAAATACTTCCAGCTGGCGGTTTAAGGCAAGATAAGCGTCTAGTCTCTTTTTAAAGGATTCGATCGAATTACTTTGAACTACTCTGTCTGACAATCCATTCGACAAATTAACTATACGATTGAAGAAAAAAAATGTTTAACTTCATTAGAATTAAAATGTTTACCCGCTAATTTGAAACCACTGCCGCGAATTCTATCTGCATTTCTGAAGGTGAAATCTTTTTTGGCTTCGACATTATCAAAACCTATAATAATTTTAAATGCCTGATTAAATCTCTCCGAATACGCCTTTTTACGAATGAGAATAAATTTAACGTTACTAAAAGGGTAGAGTATGATTTGTTTCTATTTCTGTCTTCCTTCCTCCTCCTCTCCTCCTCCTCCTCCTCTAATATCGAAAACCCTTATTGAATTATTTATATATTTTACAGGAAATGGATAAACCTAAACTTAATAATGAGTGGCTTCAGAAAGCTGATGATAAAAGATTTAAAATTAGTTCTTGGTATGAATTGAATGATTGCAAAAATTCCAAATGTAACATCTATTTAAAAATATTGACTGCTATAACTTGATTTAGTTAAGTGTTTGTTCAAATGTTGGTTCTTGACTACGGAGCAAACGGGAAATTTTAAAAGCTGAAAGGTAATTAGTATTGTTTCAGAAACGCTTCTATTGTTTTGATAATATACGTAACATAACTATATCTGGGTTAGGAGCCCACTATTCAGTTTATAAAGAAAAATTTAAGCGTAATATATTGAAATTATATATATATACACACAGTATATATGTATACTGGTGATAGAATCGTGCCAAGGAAATCGGATATTCATAAGCAATATGAAGACCAGGGCGAGAATTTCGAACATTTATGACAGACGTTTCGACCCGTCGCAGGGATCATCTTCAGTGAAAAAGACAAATAAACTAAAATGAAAATGTAACAAAAACACTTAATAGGAACAAAAAAATCAACTATGTAATAAAAGCGATAATATATTACATAATACAGTATAACAAGGAAAAAACAAAAGAGAATCAAAGTATTACCTAAGGCGCACATCATCTCTGAATTGAAAGGAAAGAAATGATTGAGCAGGCAAAGCGAGAAGAAAATTATGGTTGTGTATTGGTTGGTTGATATAATTTTATAAGATGGATGGATAGTTTTTGCGCATTTAAAGAAGGGTTAAAACGTTTAATGTACAATGACTCAGTAATTTTTCTATCAGAGATGATGATGATCACCTTTGGTAATATTTGAATCCCCCTTTTATTACGTTGTTTTTTTTTTTCGTTTTTATACTGTCACCTAATACTGTGAATTGTTTTTTATCACATGGTTGAGGTTTTTGTCCTCTTTAAGCGTTTATGTCATATTTTTTTATTTTGTTTTGTTTTAGTCTTTCATTGAAGATGATCCCTGCGACGCGTAGAAACGTCTGCAAAAAATGTCTGGAACACTCGCCCTGGTCTTCATATTCCTTACTTATATATATATATATATATATATATATATATATATATTCTTCTAAAATACGCTTGAAAATAAGTTTTAGGATACATAAACAGACTCCGAAAACTAAATCACAAAATGCGTTTTTGTTTGCGGGTTTTGCTCACAATTGTAACTGATCAATAAATTTCAGTGACAAAAGTTTTAACTACATTTAAATTCCCTCTAAAAAATTTAATGTTTATATTTTTAAGTTTGTTGATTTGTTTTATATTTAATTTATATTTATGTTTACTTCTAATTAATTAATGGTGTACCAACGCGCGTTCTTGACTCGTATTAAATTGGTATATTCTCCTCCTTTCAGGTACGTAGTCCGGAATCCCCTGTTCAAGAAGATCACCAGGAAACAAATGTACAGCCTCTGGTAACTATGCATTTATGTTGTAACCACTTGAAAACTAATTAGGCTGTCGCTAAATTGTATTTAAGATTAAATTTGCTGCAATGAAACGAGATCGCGCGTGAAGTAACCTTAGACTCATAAAATTTCTACTTTGATATCTAATATTTATTGCTTTAACCCTTAGTCTCGCCCATAATGTAGTTCGATTTCATACGTACCGTGACTAACAAGGGAAGTATGGTGATTTGGGCTTAGACATTAATAACAGGAACTTTCATTTAGTAAATGAATCAGCTCGAGCTCTGTCCCCTGACACACGTTTACAAATATAATGACATCATCAATGTAATTATGTTTGTAAACGTACAGTGTATCAGCCAATAGAATTTGAGCTCTTCTCGTTCCTCAAATATTTCCACCAATCGGGATTGCCATTGATGACGGCATAAATTTGATGACGACATGTAGGCTAGATGCCATAGTACTCTTGTTTTGTTATTGGGACCAAAGTCTAACAAGAACAAAATGTGTCCAATAAACTTCATTCATACGTGCATACCCCTCTCAGATGTCTTTAGCCATTATATATTAATTAAAAAATTTGACTTCTTGTAATTCTGATATATTGAAATAGTAATCACCCTGCAACACATTTTAATTGATAATTCTTGCTAAATATGAAAATGCCTTTCAAAGTTCGTATGTGTTTACAAGTAAAATAAAAGTTAATAAAAAAGATGTAGATAGTACACATATAATTCTGCTACGCAAGTTATCTTAGGGTATAGACGCTATGTGCTATGCACTGCCAGATACATAGCAATCATGGAATTTTTTAAAAAATCTGTCAGTTGGCAACATTTTACGAGCGATAAATTCCTTCTCGGCAATTCTGCATGGAGTTGCAATTGAATCTTGCCGACCTTAAATTCCGTAGCGATGCTATTCGTATCTCGTCGTGCTCTCAACACCCCGAGAATTGAGTGGGAGGTGTTGTGTACTCCATTCTACCCACCAGAGATCCTACCGAGAACGTAACATCCGGCATGTGGTGATTCATACTTGAACGAGTGTAATTTAGTTCCGGTGAAACCGGAACAATATTAAAGATGTGATTTAGGGTTAATGTCAGTGTCGCACTAGCAACAGTGTGTTTGCGGTAACGGTAGAGGGAGCTAGTGAATTTTCTGAATGACTTAAGGACGTGTTTACAATACCTCAGCTGAGAAAACCTTTTTGTGGAGGTTAACTGTGGTTTACGACTCTGAACTTTTAAACAGTTTGTGTTCGCTTTTATGAAGTAATGTTTTGTAATTTGTAAACACGTGTGACCTGTTTGTACGGTTAGTTAAATTTTTTTTCTTAATTACTCTTAAAACTGTGAAGAAGAATCAAATTATAACTGTAATCGCAGCATAAATCGACTATGCTGTAATCCAAATTAGTAGGCCTTTCACATACATTGAATTTCACGCGAATAAGCAATAAACAAGACTTTAAATTCTAAATGAAAAGAATAAAACACAGAATTGAAACCTAAATACTATATTCTTAAATAAGACAGTGGGTTAGATTCGAGACATTTTCTCTATTTACAATAGAGGTCGTTTCATTCTGCTATTCAATGATTCGTACAACAGAAATGCCATTGTTCAAAGTTAAATCTCCTTGGGGTTCACCAGGAAATGTTTTCTCTTCCAAAAAGGTAAATACAGAGTTACAGACTCCTTTTGCGAATACTTTTAGGTTTTAATCACTGCACCAGCCCAAGTATGCAATACATTGCGAATTACACAGATACAGTATATATATATATATATATATATATATATATATATAATATATATACTGTATGTGTGTAATGATTAATGATTTGATGTGTTACCTGCAATTGATTAACTGCACGATGGATTTTCGAGATTGAACTATTTTTCCATTAATTGCTTTTTTTAAAGATACGGCCTATTATAGGCCTAAAGGAAAGAATTTTTAACAAAGGAGGAAGATTTTTTCTAATGTTCCTTGAGGTACTTCGATCAATAAAAACTGATGATTGACATTCATATTCAATGAAATAAGTTTTGTTTTAAATGTCAATTAAGTAAATTGAAACTTTAATCTTTCAATGTTAGAATGATTTTGCGGGCACAACAGTTCGACATTTTATCGTTAAAACATTTCTAGGCTGTATAAAATTAGATTGTTAGATTAAATTAAATTAAGTTAGATTAGGTTAAATTAAATTAGATTAATCTAATGTTATCGATAAAATTTTCACTCGACAAAATTAGTCTGAAAGATTAAATTCTTGTGAAAACAGTCTTGCAGAGATCAGAAATAATGTTAAAAACTTTGATTGGACGACTGATGAGGCTTTCCGTTGCACGAATGTCTAAATAAATAAGTAAATTAATTAATTAATTAATTAATTAATAATAATAATAAAAAATTAGAGTAAAGCAGTTGAAGTCTGCATTAAGAGACAACAAATCCACAGCATTTAAAAGTAAACAGCTTTTGCTGGAGAGCTTCACTGATAAATCAGCGATATACATATATACATATACACACACACGAGTTTATAGATTGTGGGAAATTGCATAAAGAAAAGATGGAGACAACCTCTAACTTGTTCCTTGATGCAGACACCGTTGTCATTCATGTCATTTTTAACGAAGACGAAATAAATTCTGCCATTCTTAAATAAAAAATCGCATTCGTCCTTCAACTTGTAACTATTAATCGAACTTTATGCGCGTCACGTTCAGAAGGTTTGCTTTAACGTCGAAAGATGAACGTCCTTTGGTTACAATACTCTGTTCTCGATGTGTCATCGAACGTAGTGTGGCATAAACAGGTTATCCAGCTGGCGAGTATATTCACCGAGATGGCCATTTCATCTGCATTTTAGTAGCACGGTACAAAAAGCATTGTCAGAAAATAGGTCTCTCGTTACTCTGTATATATACACTTTTCTTTATTTATAAACGTGGCTCCGTTTTAGCCTCTATTTTTGTATGCTTTTTATCTACAAATAGTTATCTTCAGGAAGAAGGTACTTTTTCTTACATAAAATTATTTATGAATCTTTGATAAGGTATATAGATAGTACACTGATATATATATATTATATATATATTATGAGAGAGAGAGAGAGAGAGAGAGAGAGGAGAGAGAGAGAGAGAGAAGAGAGAGAGAGAGAGAGAGAGAGTTACAAGGAGTTACAAGGAAAAAGAAGTACCTCAAAAGGCCTTGCGGCCCATACCGAGGAGGTACCAATGGCAACGGTGCCACGGAAAATTTTTCTACACACTCAAAGAGTGTGCAAAATTTGGTCTAACCTTTTCTTGAACTGATCCACAGAGGAACTGTTCACAACTTCCGAAGGTAACCTGTTCCATGTGTCACAGATCTTATACGTAAAGTAATTCCCACACACACTAGTCCTAAAACCGTTTCAAATCCAACTTCCAACCATTGTTGCGAGTTGGGTTATCATTTAAACTAAACATACTTCTAAAATCGACATCGTTGAACCCTCGTAAGAGCTTGAAAACCTCGATCAGTTGACCGCGCAGCCTCCGAGTTTCAAGCGAAAACAAGTTCAGGGTGCGTAACCGTCGATTGTAGCCCATATGCCTAACCGAAGGGATTAACTTTGTGGCCCTCGCCTGCACTCGCTCCAGCCTCTCAATATCTTTCCTGAGGGTGGGCGACCAGAACTGCACAGCATACTCCAGGTACGGCCGAACAAGGGAATTGTACAGTGAGAGAGGAGAGAGAGATAGAGAGAGAGAGAGAGAAGAGAGAGAGAGAGAGAGAGAGAGAGAGAGAGAGCCGATATAATGACCTTTATACAACATTTTAAAATTTCACGTAAATCTCTTACGCAATTCCCTTTAAAAATAAACTCTTACAAAGATTAAGTTTATGTATTTCACGATTCTAATTTATTAGTATGTTTACACCTTGTTAAACCTCATTTATTAAAGGTTTTGGGCGCCACTGTAGCACGCAATGAGATAAAGAATAGATGATTAATTGTTTAATTGTCTTAACTGAGGATGCGTCGGAGACATTCGACTAAATTATTCCTTTTCGGCCCCAGTTCGCGATGTCAACAGTCCGTTCATTGGAATTACTCATGATTGCTGTTGCAATATACGAGAGTGTATCTCGTCCCGAAGAAGTTCGAAATCGTTCCATTCTGAGTAATGCCGCAATTTGCTCCTTTCTCCACAAACGCCCTTTTTTACGACTCTCTCTAAGATTTTCGTTTTAATCTTGCCTTTAAACGGCTCTGTTTTTTTATCTTAACGTTTTGTTAACTCCCGTTTAACTAGTATAATGCTTATCCTACATTCGTATTTAAGAGTTGAAAAACTCTTTAAGTTATTGGCAAATAAGCGAGATATTTTTAAGGGTCGATTATTAGGAAATTTCCTCTGAATACATTTTAAGGAGACTGCTCGGGATTAGAGTTGGAAATTCATGATTATAGTGTAACGTGTCTTCGAAGGAAATTCGATTTTACTTGGAAATAAATGTTGTTTTTGCGGTCGTAAAGGAAAAAATAAAAAACAGTCGCGTCAAAATTGGACAAACATTAGAACGAATCGTCAAGGGCATGTACAATTTCGAAAAAAAGTTCGCCTATAAACATGTTTTTTAGAAATTTCTTTACTAATTGGTAATAGTCTCTTGTTCTTTGACTATTTTATTAATTTTGGCGACAGTAAAACGAAAGACGATCGTTAATGATTAGTAATTTTTTATATTCTTTAAGAATATTTTTTGTAGGGAAACTTTTTTCCCCTCTTCACAGTATCCATTATTGTAACTAGTGATTCCCCTTCGTTACGAAAGAGGTTAAATACCCCCCCCCCCCCCCCCCCCAAAAAAAAAAAGACTGAGCAAATGTAATGATTGGGTTGTTTAACCACCTCCGCGACATCTAAGGTCATTGAAGGAAGGGACGTACGGCTTTACGTGGGATCCGAACCACGGCTCGCTACATAATCTGAACGCAGAGAATGGTCCCCCCATCCAATTACTATCCAGACCCAATGTCGCTCATCGAATTCATATAACTACAAAAAAATAATAATTGAAAACCTTTTAAAATTAGAGAAAAATAAGTAAACATTAACGTTAATAATAAAAACAAAGATTTATCACCATGGGGGAGAACCATCATTTTAGTGAGTTTGATGAGGAGGGTATATACACAGCTGTTCCATTCAACTAACTACCTGTTCGTGAACGTTTATACTTCCAAACACTAAAAAGAATTTAACTCAGTAAAGAAACAAATATTTCAGTGATACCTGAAATGAACACTTAGATAAGTGAGAGTTGTATTTCCGTTCAATATTTATTATTAGAACACTTTATCTGAACCTTTTTTTAAATTTTTCCTTTTTATTTGTTTATTTGTCGGTAAATCAGGAAGTCATTGAGCATGATTCATGAAGGCAAATTATTGTATTTATTATTTCAAACTCTGGAATTGTTAAACTTCCTCTGGGACAGACTAAAAATAATCATTATATATATATATATATATATATATATACACACATTATAACTGCAAACACGCAGTATAATTAACGTAAAGAACGACGCTTTGTATAGGAGACTTATCCGCGCAAGATGAGAGCGAAAGAACGAAACAATTGAAAAAATGAGGTACCACCCGGAATCGAACCGGGATCTTCCGATTGCCGGTCAGACATGCTAACCACTACACCATAGGCCTCACCCAAACAAATGCTCGTAATCCTCTACATAGCGCAGAAACCAATGCCCCAAAGGGGCACCTCCCGCATGCCGTAACATTTATCATTATAACTGCAAACACGCAGTATAATTAACGTAAAGAACGACGCTTTGTATAGGAGACTTATCCGCGCAAGATTGTTTCGTTCTTTCGCTCTCATCTTGCGCGGCTAAGTCTCCTATACAAAGCGTCGTTCTTTACGTTAATTATACTGCGTGTTTGCAGTTAATGTATAAATGTTACGGCATGCGGGAGGTGCCCCTTTGGGGCATTGGTTTCTGCGCTATGTAGAGGAATTACGAGCTTTTGTTTGGGTGAGGCCTATGGTGTAGTGGTTAGCATGTCTGACCGGCATCGGAAGATCCCGGGTTCGATTCCCGGGTGGGTACCTCATTTTTTTCAATTGTTTCGTTCTTTCGCTCTCATCTTGCGCGGATAAGTCTCCTATACAAAGCGTCGTTCTTTACGTTAATTATACTGCGTGTTTGCAGTTATAATGTATAATGTTACGGCATGCGGGAGGGCCCTTTGGGGCATTGGTTTCTGCGCTATGTAGAGGAATTACGAGCATTTGTTTGGGTGAGGCCTATGGTGTAGTGGTTAGCATGTCTGACCGGCAATCGGAAGATCCGGGTTCGATTCCCGGGTGGGTACCTCATTTTTTCAATTGTTCGTTCTTTCGCTCTCATCTTGCGCGGATAAGTCTCCTATACAAAGCGTCGTCTTTACGTTAATTATACTGCGTGTTTGCAGTTATAATGTATAAATGTTACGGCATGCGGGAGGTGCCCCTTTGGGGCATTGTTTCTGCGCTATGTAGAGGAATTACGAGCATTTGTTTGGGTGAGGCCTATGGTGTAGGGGTTAGCATGTCTGACCGGCAATCGGAAGATCCCGGGTTCGATTCCCGGGTGGGTACCTCATTTTTTCAATTGTTTCGTTCTTTCGCTCTCATCTTGCGCGGATAAGTCTCCTATATAAAGCGTCGTTCTTTACGTTAATTATACTGCGTGTTTGCAGTTATAATGTATAAATGTTACGGCATGCGGGAGGTGCCCCTTTGGGGCATTGGTTTCTGCGCTATGTAGAGGAATTACAAGCATTTGTTTGGGTGAGGCCTATGGTGTAGTGGTTAGCATGTCTGACCGGCAATCGGAAGATCCCGGGTTCGATTCCCGGGTGGGTACCTCATTTTTTCAATTGTTTCGTTCTTTCGCTCTCATCTTGCGCGGATAAGTCTCCTATACAAAGCGTCGTTCTTTACGATATATATATATATATATATATATATATATATATATAATGTAAAGCGTTTACCAAATTACCAAAGATAACAGTATATAAAATTAGTTACGAACAATTATTTTTAACAGTCAGTTATTATATATGAATAAAAATTACATTTATATAAATTACATTTACTCGGACAAATTAAGAAGAAAATAATCAGTTTTATATGACGTCTTATATAGAATTTATACGAAATACACTTTAATAAGAACCCAGTTTCTTTTACCTTTTAAGTATAAAAGAGTTTTATCCAGCCCAGCAAATACGTCAATTCTGATAAAATTTTATTGGTAACGAAACAACAACTCAAAAAACACAAATTAGCGGGAAATTGGTAATTGGCATTTACTGTTGTGACGTCAGAGTCGATTACTCATGAAAGAAAGTACTTAAGCAAAGGAAATACTCATGGTTTGTGTAGAGGATGAAGATTTACCATAAAGGTCGCACATGTACTTCTTAATCCTGTGAAGTTAACAACTTAACCCTGCAGTTAAAATCAATAAATTACAAAAGAAGCCACCACTACTTGAGCCGAAATGTTGTTGATTCAGAGGAAAAGCGATTACAAGCAGCCGTGGAGGCATAACTTTTATTCATGGGTAAGGTTATTGCTCTATTTTTTTTTCTTCCTGGGTTCCCGGTAGCTCATTGGTTTCAGTGTCGGACTGTGGGCAGTGAGGTTCTGGGTTCGCTACTGGCTGCTGCTGGCGCCTGGGTTGGATTGGACCGGCCATTCACCCTGTCAATGCTCGGGCTCAGGTGACCCCTTTGGGCACACTTACCTCCACATTGTGGGGAAATGAGTTCCTGTTGTTGCTTTCTCTCTCTCTCTATATATATACTGTATATAGAATAACTCGCATTGACATCAATTAAATTGAAGCCCAAACATAAATGTTCACTAAGTAAAGAAATATTAATTAATAATAAATACTGTATTGTGTATCTTAGCATGTATCTACTTTTAAACATTTATTGTGAACTGAACAACGACAGTGATTTCCATGTGAATTTCTCCGCACGTCAAATATGATTGTGATTACTTCATTTGGAACACTTTTCTTTGATTCTTTCCCATGAATTCGCCATTTATACAAAACACGAAATCCTAAAATCCAATTCATTATTAAAAAACAAAAATAGAATTCTTAAAGCCTGTATTTCACCTGTATTTCACCTGTATTTCATGAAACTACTTATACTGACGGAATGAATAATTGTGTTATTTGTCCCCAAATCAATTCGCGAAGTGACTGAATTAATATAAAGAAGGCAATTTCTTATCTTTATCTACTGTACCTGTTGTCCGTCCACGTACAACAATTACACATTTCCTTCCGTTCGATTTCTGAAAGTATTTTTCCTCATAATGAATGATCTCGAAAGGAATCGCGGCGATTTCTTGATCTGTTTCGATAAATGAGCACGTTTGCACTTCAATTTCCGAGGGCACTTAAAGGTTTCGATAAGCCGTGCTTCTCCCATGTGTGTCATGCTTAATTTTATATATATATATATATATATATATATATATATATATATATATAGATATATTCTCCCATGTGTGTCATGCTTAATTATATATATATATATATATATATATATATATATATATATATATATATATATACCTTACCGGCATCCTTGTCTCATTCTATAAATGAAAGGACGCATCTCAAAGAGCACATTTTTTTTGACATCGCAGAGCACAGCGTATTATGGGTTGAAAGAGATTCGTCAGTTAACTCTGTGTGTGTGTGTGTGTATATATATATATATATATAATATATTATATATATATATGATTGACAAAAGTAAATAGATACCTTAGTTTACCATAGTTTTTAATTTAATAATAAAAGTCAATGAATAATAGCAAATTTATTGAATCAATATATTTAGAATCGTGTTGCTTTCCGCTTTTCATTATGTAAGTTGACACACATTCTTGGTATTCCATTGGTGAGCTTTGTCATTTCTTTTTAAGAGGACAATCATGATGTTGTCTATTTACTTTTGTCAACCCTATATATTATATATATATATATATATATATATATAATATATATATATATATATATATAATATATATATCCTTGTGAAATCTTACATATTTTAGTATCCTATAAAATTATATCACGCCAGACACCATATCAGGAACTTTAATTTGAGCCCTAATCTCGGCGCATTCTTTGGGAAGCAAAAATAAACTCGACATTTGATACATAAATGTATGCTTTTAAACACTGTACACTGATACTCAATTTGTATATATACAACTACGTAAACAGATAACACGGATAAGATTAATTCTTCCCATTGGGTGCTATAATTACAGATGGTATAAGTGTTCGTTCTAAAAGTTTGATTTCGGAATGTTAACTGTTTTCCGAATGGCTGATGGCGTTAAATAACGTTATGTAGTCAAAGCAATAAAAGTCTCGGAGGAAAATTTTTGATATAAAGTAGTTCAACTTTAGCTGTAGTTCACTGAAGTCGCGAGTTGTGTACGTTTTATATCGTTCATCAAAGACTTATTGCGAAGGTACTTTATTACGTTTAATGCGTTCCATTATCCATAATATAATAAGAGATCAACTGTCGTATGAAAAATTTTCTCTTTAATGTCAGAAGATACTCCATACGCGTGCAATGTTCCGTTTCGGTTTGTGGCAGTGACTATATAATTCATGTTGAAATGTTGAAGTATGGAAACTATTCATTCATTGACAAATGTGTAGTGTCGAGTGGTTTCGTTCACGTGTATTTGTACACAAGAATGAATCTCGAATAAGATTGAGGAATTGGAGTAAGGGAGGGGAGATTGGGAGGGAGAAAGACCGATAAAACGGAGAGCAGAGACGTTCTCTAATCAGTTTCCGAGTGTTTATTATTGTGAAATGACATGTTAACACCTTCCACAGGCGTTCGTGGTCTTCAGTGTTCCTTCTCACTGAATAGCCTAGCTTATAAACTTTTCAACTGCTTCCTCACGTAGACAACACGAATATGAGTAAGATTTATTTATTTTGTTATCGTTATTTTTCGTTCTTCATTCGCTTGTCATTCCTGTACATTAAAGTACACATTTGCGCTACTGAAAAGAGAAAATTACATGTCAGTAATTGAATGTTGGCCATTTAAACTCGAATACAAAATTTTAGTGATACATTTCGGCAGACCATTTCTAATTCTAGAATGCTTTTGAAAAGTGAAATACAAAATTTCCATCATTAATTACATTATTTTTAACATTAATTCATTATATTTATTTTAATAACATTTAAATTACTGATTTGCATTTATTAAAAATGTGTATATTGCAAAATTCTTTTCACCTGTTCTTGGACTTTAGAAGCATAAAAAGCATGTACACTCCTATATCAACATCTGAGTTAATATTTGTCAAAGATGTATAATAGTACTGCTGTATACAGAGTGTTCCCTCAATTTTTACAGGTTCTTTTCTTAGAGATAGGAAAGCCATATC
The DNA here is from genome assembly GCA_023014485.1 of Bathynomus jamesi. NCBI lineage: Eukaryota > Metazoa > Arthropoda > Malacostraca > Isopoda > Cirolanidae > Bathynomus > Bathynomus jamesi. The sequence continues at coordinate 99,835 of JAJOZX010000543.1, read as the reverse complement.
CTGTGAAGATGTCTTCTCTCCCACTGAACCACAGGCCTTTACCTTTGAGACCTATAACTTTCTTCATCAGTACTGGAAACCGATGGAAAAGAGAAAAGAATATTATGGATCGAACTCAGATTTTAAGGCCTCCAAAACAACACGGGACATCGTAGTTAGTAGTACAACCACCTTATATAGTCACAGTAATTCCTCAAGTTATCAGAGTATCCATGAAAGAGTTAAGGTACTGGAAAACAATTGGTGAGATTTTGCTTACTCTCCGCAGTCTCCAAATTCAGCGATGTTTTTATCTGCATCAGCAACATTGTTTTCCATGTAAATTTCTATGCACGCCAAATGTGATTGTGATTATTATATTTGGAATACTTTTCGTTGATTGTCTCCTACTCGCCATACATATATATATATATACACAGAGAGCGAAATCCCAAAATATAACTTAAAAATGTCAGTCCTTCCTGTAAGAAGCCCATAGCTGTGGGTTGGTGTCCACCGTATGTTGGGTATTAGATTTCTGTCTGCTGATATTCCTGGGAACTTCATTGTTCATCTAGGATTATCTTATGGAGGCTTCTCTTATTTGTGTGCTTTTAATGCTGTATACACCAGACTACCCGCTGCTGAAATATAGCTGATAAGAATATATACACTGTATATATTATATATTTATATTGAGAGGTTCGTTTTCCATTTAATATTTTGAATCTTTTTCGGAATTTGCTTTTTACAAAATTTAGTCTAATACGAAAAATGAAATGAAGAAAGAATGGATGGGAGTGATAACTGTAAGAGAGATTATATAAGTACAAAAAAAAAGAGAACAATCACAGTGCCAAGAATAAGTGCCAGAATAAAGGAATAAGAATAAAGGATGACTGGCCCCTCCCTCTTCACCCTTATCCATGCTCCCCCTCTTTTTCTCTCTTCCTCTCTCATCCGCAACTCTCATTGGTCCAGTGGCCTTTCTCCAGTTCGGTTATAGTTTATGCGACTTTCCATTCCTACTGGACAGAACCCTTTCGTGACCTTGTAGGTGGCGCTGTGAACGGATAACGAATTTAGTGAATTATTTCGTAATACAATCAGGAAAGGCCTTTTTACTGGAGAACCGCATACGACGGAGTTTGTTATTAATTAATACTCGATAGTCTTTCTTGCGAGGAAATATTTTCATCTGGTCGTAATTCCTTTCCTTTTTGAAATTCGAAGGAAATCCTTCATTGAAATCTTGTATCGAAATGTTCTTACGTAAGACTTTCGTAATTGTGTCCGTCGGGTATGATTTATAGATTTTGAGTCTTTGAATGCAACCAAATCGAAGAATCGTCACTGGATTGTCGTGCAGGATAATCATAATAAAAAAGAAAAAACTAAAAATAACTGCAAGGTCACAAAATCCGGACAAAAGATTTTAGCTGGCGCATGATAACCAGATCAAATACAGCGCCTGCAGAGGTCAAAATGACCCATAACTCGTGTTCTCTTTTAAGCAATAATGACGCAGGTATAGACATGCAATGCTGAATAAGGTTAAATCATTCGCCTGCCAGGCGTACGAAAAGGTTGGTGCAGTAGGACCATAAATCATAGTAAACATAATAAACTCAAATAGTAATAATAATAGTAATAATAATAATAATGTACTTTAAAAAGCAAAAACATAATTTAATTGAACTTCCCATTTTGTAATGCGTTAAATTTCTAAACGTGGAAATTGAAAGTGATTTCATAATTCCTGTGGCAAAAAATTCATTTGAATTAATGTCGCATATCTATTTATAAAAAGACACTTTTCCGAAAAATAGAACTTATTCTAAGAATCTTTCCATATTAATACTAACTATTACGCTTTAATAATAATAATAATAATATGCACCCAGATAAGCCCTTTTCCAATTCGAAATTTGTTATTTCACATTTTCTAATGTTATACACGACTTAATTCTTGAGTTAAGTAACAAATTTTCTAAAGTTTTTGCCTTATATATAGACCATATTTAGAAGTATATTTTATAGCCTACATTTCATTTATATATATATATATATATATATATATATATATAATATATATATATATGTGTGTGTGTGTGTGTGTTTCGTGGAAAATGCTTTAATCCTGTAATTGGTATTGAGTGTAAGAAGTGCGATGGGCCTAATGAGAAGTCTGCATTTGAAAAACATGGGTTTAAGAAAGGGGAGGGTAGGCAGTTGGGGGGGGTTAGGGGGTTTAAATCATGGAATCGATCGTTGTGGCGTTTTTGGTGTAGGCTGAACTGAGGAAAGTTCGAACAGCCTAACATTCCCGAAGTGCGGCCTTAGGGTGTGGTTGCAGAGATCAAACAGTGCCATGGCACTCCTCGCGAGGTTGTGCCCAATTCAGTTCGTGTCTTCCGTTCGGTTTCAGGAGAGAAAATTTATTAATTCAAAAAGTTCTCTCATTAAGGATCAGATTAATATCACTCTTCCGCCAGGGCTTGTGCTATGTGGGGTCATGTAGTTTATGTGGAGTCATGTTGTTTATGTGGGGTCATGTTGTTTTCTCATGTGGGTTCATGTAGGCTTGTAAAAGATTTTATTAAGACACTTTGTGAGTCCTCTTTCAACGATAGCTCATAAGACTGTCAGTATATAGATATTAATTTTACTTCAAGTCAGTAGACATTTTGAATTCTAGTTTTACATTTAATAAGACAAAAATGAGACACATTAGCATTACAATTATATATATATATAAATATATATATATATATATATATATATATATATATATATTATATATATATAGTTGTTTGTTTGTGTGTGTGTGTGTGATGTTTGTTTTTTGTTTCTATTTTAGATGTCTGGGGCTTCTGGGGATGGAGAAGGTGGCGGGGAAGTTCTCGATTTCCAAAACAGAGTAAAAAGATTTCAGCAGCAGGACGCACAGGTCAGTTATTTACTCGTTACACACACACCCACACACACACACACACACACGTGTGTGTGTGTGCGCGCGTGTTCTTGGCTACCTTATGAAAAAAATCGGTATTCAGGATCCATACCAATCTAGTTTCGACATCAAATGTGTATGTATGTATATTAGCAGTGTTGCCATATTTTTTTTTATTGAAAATCACAATTATGAAAAAAAGGGATATAATAAAGGTCGGGTTAGATGAAGTTTATTAGATTATTAAATGAGGTTAAATGTCGCCATCCAGAATTGAAAATGCAGAAATGTCGCGGTTTCGTGAGGTAGTCATACTTGTGTATGTGTTAAAAATTCCGTTTACTGTGCTAACTTTTTGACAATTATTGTTTCTGAATTTTTGTCTCGTTCTTATTCTTTTCCTAAATATTTCCTTTTTGCATAAATAATGAATCATTTCCTTTTTGGTTTGTTTTCATGGCAATGAGGTTTTTAGGCTTTGTACTTGCACAAAATTGTATGAGTTAAAAATGTGTTAGAGAGAGAGAGAGAGTTACAAGGAGTTACAAGGAAAAGAAGTACCTCAAAAGGCCTCGCGGCCCATACCGAGGAGGTACCAATGGCAACGGATGCCAGGGAAAATTTTCTACACACTCAAATAGTGTGCAAGATTTGGTCTAACCTTTTCTTGAAATGATCCACAGAGGAACTGTTTTCACAACTTCTGAGAGAGAGAGAGAGAGAGAGAGAGAGAGAGAGAGAGAGAGAGAGGAGGAGAGAGAGAGAGAGAGAGAGAGAGAGAGAGAGAAGAGAGAGAATATTTTGTAAATACGAGTCTATATTACTTATTCTCGTGCTAATTACCTTTTTTGGGGGTTGTACATGCTAAATTTTTTAATAATGTATGCCCTAATTTTTTAATAATGTATGCCCTAATTTTTTAATAATGTATGCCCTAATTTTTAAAAGGTAATTCAGTGAAAACGAAAGAGGGAACAATCTTTTCCTATGCATATTAAATAAACTTTTCAGAATTAATGACAGTATCGCTAATCCTGAAGAATTTACTTAAAAAGATAAAACAAATGACAAACCATTACTTTTTCATTATTTTATGGTGAAAAGTTTGCCAAGTTTTTTATTATTATTATTTTAAAGTTTTAGTTATTAAATTCTTTACATATTTGACGTAAAAGAAGAGTAGCTTGTGTAATGATATATATAGATAGACCTTTGGTTGTAGGAAACCGCTTTGCCTATATTTTGGAATTGTTTCTTGTGGGCAGTTCCTTTAAATTAATCACCGAACGATTATGTTTCCAAGAACTTTGAATAGGTAACGTTAAATTCTGTCAAGAAAACGGCAAACACTCATCGTCGCTCTCACATTCTAAAGATAGTAAAAGGTTCAGTCAAATGTCAGGTATTAAACGTACTGCGGTTACCCACTTGGAAAAAATCTGACACTTGCAAGAACGCGTCATTCAAAGGAGTTGCCAAATGTTGCAACGTTTCTCGCAACTCGCTGCTGGCTGCCAGTGCACAACTACCGCTTTTACCTCTCGTCAGTGGGTATAAAGCGGATGCACTTTAAAGAACTTCGTTATTTAATTCCGATCTTCTCTCGTGGAAGTTACAAAAATGGTTTTAATGTTATTAAATTAGTATTTACTTCAAAAAGTTTTAAAACTTAGAGAAGATAATAAACACGAATAAACAGTGCAATACTTAATTGTTAATTATTTAGCCATTATTCAAGTGCAGTAGAAGTTCCTATTTCGTATCTTTGATATTTGAATTTACTTAATCATTATCAAATTAAGCAAGATAAAATCTCTCGCTATTTGAACTTTACATCGATAACAATTCGCAACGATTATCCACTCACTGATATAGGAAATTGAACTGCAACGATGACTTTCGGAAAGCTAAGAAAGGTATGAAAATTGAAAGCGTTTGGATGAGTAGTTAAAATGAAAGGCGGTTCACAGGAGGTCCAAGCCTTCTTCAATCTCGACCAGTAATTAGAGTTGCATCATACGTAAGAGGAAGGAAGGGTCCCAATGGTTCCTGGATCCTTCCGCCCTCAAGTTTTTACTTTAACCATTGGTTTATAGGTAATATAATTAATAAGGAAGAGATGCCATTAATTAATTAAATGAAGGTAACAGTTACATCCGGGTATGCGTCTTTATCCTAACCTGAATATTATCTGCTCGGAATGTGTCATGATGAGCGTTTCATTCAACAAAATATCTGAATAATTTGATACTCACTAACAGAGAGAGAGAGAGAGAGAGAGAGAGAGAGAACACTTCGTTTGGGTTCACCTGTTTTGTATTAATGTTTACAAAAATAAAATGACGATTGGTAACAAAATGTGACGTCATCGATGAATCATCCAATAGTAAGGTTTATCTCATCCCTTTATGATTCATTCTTTAAAATTCAAAGTTTTCACACACTCGTTATGTTATTTCTCACGAGAGTTTGCAAACAGTAATGGAGGTTGGGGGAAAAGTTGTGTTCGAAAGGAAGAGAAAATTTAGAACTATTTGGGGGACGACAATTTGTCTCTTGTTTTGATGAGAAAGAGCGAACAGGATACCAACTTTGTCTTTTGAGTAATTTATGTATCACTCCACTATTGTAAATGACAAATTAATTAAAATGTAATTATCATAAGGGAATATATATATATATATTATATAATATATATATATATATATATATATATATATATAATATATATATATATCGGGATTTTTGCAAAAAAAATTTTTTTGTTCCAATGGAGTCCCAATATTTATTAAAAAAATATTTTCTGAATAAATTATTTTTTTTACGAATCAAAGAATACATTGTAAGCGCTTCATGAGGTTAATATTTTTTTACCACTATTTTACAGGCATATACTATATATATACACACACACACGATGAATTTCACAATTAAACATGTGAAATGAATGAATGATGCAAATCCACAAGGAAAAAGAAAAATGATTCCAAGGCCATTCGTGTATTCAGAAGTACACCTCGTCATTCCCCTGACGAGGTGTACTTCTGAATACACGAAAGAGGCCTTAGAATAATTTTTTTCCTTGTGGGTTTGCATCATACAGTATATATATATACATATACGTAGTATAATTTGATACTATGAATGTTTTTTCTTTTTTCTTTACCTGTTTGCGCGTGTTTGTTGTTAGTTTGAGAATGAGTTCTTATCTTGAAAGTGTCCTTTTGCGAAGGGGTTCCTCCCATTGTAAATGACTCGACCCACATTCTTTTCGCCCACGTGTTAATTCTATGATCCAGTGAATGCGTTTTGGCCTGATGGATCATAATTTCCAAAAGGCTTTTGTTTCTTCCCATTTAAGACTGGGAGGAACACACTCCTTTTAAAGAAACAAGTCTCTCTCTCTCTCTCTCTCTCTCTCTCTCTCTCTCTCTCTCCTCTCTCTCTCTCTCTCTAAGAAAAAAAATTATATTTATGGAATATAATTAAGTTTACATAAACAAATAAGATTTAAAACAGCTTTCTTGTAACATTTTAGAGCCTTGAAATTTTACGAAGAAAAAAATTCTTCGTAATTGAACACTTTAGAATGTGTAAATTATGGAACTTAAGAATTGACGTGTATTGCTTCGTCTGTTGCTATTGTGTTCATTTTCTTCCTGGAGAGACGCAGTTCCTAACTCCTCCTCCTCTTCCCACACAGCATTCACAAGTCGGCACCGGGTCCGGATCTCGCAATTCTGCAGCAGCCTCTTCCAGTCAGGTGAAGCGATCCCAGCACTCCGCCGCTCACTCTCTGTCCTCCTCCAACTTGTCGGAGCTTAAGTCAGCGTCATCCATAGCAACCTCCACTAAGTCATCTTCAAACCTAAGTGAACTTAAGTCCTCCATTTCCGAAGTGAAATCCAACATTAGCGAAATGACTGCAGTGAGTATCCCGTTATTTACTTGAACTACTTTGACTTGTATTGAAGTAGTATAGAATTGTGTCTAATTAAAACTGAAAAATGTACTTTTTTGGGCGTTTAAAGCTGAATAGAATTTTTTTCATCAATAAAGTTAAGAACTTTAATATTTGACGTTTTTTTAATTTTTAAAATTTTTTGAGTTTATTGATGGATTTATTTTTTATTATGAACTTGTCGCATCTAATTTATTCGCACAATTTCGAATTGGCAACGCAAAATCCTTTAAAGGTTTTTGTTTGAATTTATAATGCTGACCAATTTTAATCGAACTCTCAGACTTTACACTTATGGTTTGTGATGGACATATAATTATTGCCATTTTTAAAGCTTAGTATATTAAAATGCGATACAAGTTGGTATTGATCTGTCTTTCTCTACCTTTTCTTCAGCAAAGCAACAGCGTGAATAGTTTCAGTCGTTCCATGTCCAAGTCATCATCGTCCGCCGTGCAACAGTCGTCCTCCAGTTCAACAAAGACATCTTCCGCGGCCGCGACTGGGTTTGGCAAATTGGCGACTTCTGGCTTCAAATCGATGGGGTCCTTGGACGCCCTCACGATGGGGTCAACGGAGCAACTCGCGATACCTGACGTTAGTGACGAATTGGTCAGCCTCTCTGAAGGAGGATCGTCCCTGACCGCTTCCTCTCCTCACTCTAGTCAAAAGGAATTGAAGTTCGAGGAGAAGAAAGTCACATCCTCCTCCAAAACGAAGGTACGTTTTTGCTCATTCCTAGTCTGATTCAGTCAGAAACAGAAACGGGCGATTGCACTGAACATTGTTTTAGAATTGAATTTAAACAAATATTTGTTTATGTTGAGGAAAAATAAATTGCAGCTAAAAATAAACATATCCTTTCGTATTCAATTCCTCAAATATTTTATATAAACGCCAAAACTGAATATCAAGCATATTACTAATGAATTATTTCACCCTTCAATCAGGTGGTAACGGATAAAAACAGTTACGAATCCGCTTCTGGACACAAATCCGAATCTCGGAAACTTCAAGCTGGAGACGTTTCATACGAGGAAAGCTCTCGCCGAGCAGCATCGAAATCCAAACTGGAAATGGATGGAATCAAATCGGAGAAAGCAGCGGCCGTTGAAGAGGTAATGTAGCTTTTTATTTTTAGTGTAAATCTGTCGCATTGCACGGGATGGAGAGTGTGTTGTAAATGTTTTCTTTATATCGTCTACGTAAGTTTCCAGTTAGTGTTTTTTCTTTTTTAAGTACGAATACACATAAAGACGACCAAAATTTGTATTACTTCGCTGAGTAGATGCTCAGCTTTACATTTTCTATACCTTTTATTAGGTTCATTGAGAGAATAGTTTCTTGGTAGCTGATAAGAGTTTGTTCAATGATGCAAATGATAGCATAAATTGCGTCACGTTGAAGAATGTTTTCAGTTAATGTCTGTATGAAATAATATTGTCACGTGATTCTATTCTGTTGAATTCGCTATCATTGTTATTGATGGAATATAGTGAAAAAAATTAATTATGTATTTATGAATGTCATTTTATCAAAGCGAAAGAAATTATGGCGTCGGTGTTTATTTTATAAGATTAAGAATATTATTTTCAAATAGAAATTCTGTCATTAAATTTTAAAGAAAATCAGAACCTCTCATAGGAAAAAATATTTCAAAGACGAACTAAAAAACGCGGCACAACTTTGAAATATTTATGACCATCACATAATTATGTGACTCAAATAAATCATTTTTATGGCTGCATAATTTCACAAAACAGAATTTTTAAATCCCGAAATTGATTTCTTGTTAAAAAGAATATATATTTATATATTACTTTGATACACTTTGGCGTTACTTTATCTTAAAAGCAAATGACCTTATCGCACTGCGTCTTGGCATAATTTAGCATGCTTTGGGTACATACAGATGAATATGGGTCAAGTCGGGTCATTGAAATATGCAGTATTAAAAAGCGCTCTCGTTTTGGTGTGAAGGTCAACATGATAATTAATATAAAAGTAGCGGTGTATCTAATTATGTTTTAATATATTTTGCTCCGTTATTTACTCGAAACGAGAAGTCGATACATAACCTATGCTAACCACAGGAAACTTATTTTGAGAGTTTTTTTTCAAGGGCTGAATATTTTTTAAATATATTCTAAGTAATATGAAATATTTCATTGTTTCGTCTGTAGCAGACGATGTTTGAATGCAATTTTTTACTACTATTGTTTCATAAATATTATTATACTAATTTCTAATAGTGGTTCTTTAAAATTTGGAATCTTTACATCGTCTGTAACTTGTCAATACCGAAGTGAAATAATTTTGTTGGACAGACATCGATTGCGTACGCAGTCATTCTTCATTTGACTCCATTCCATCGACAAATTGCGTGATTTTTATTATTTTCATTTCAAGAGCGTGTTTGTAAAATTTTTGGTTTACATACACGCACGCACATAGACATTCGCACACTACTATATATACACACACGTATATGGTGACCAAATTAAAAGTATGCACTGGAAAGTAGGCCCTGTTTAGCAAACTTTGCATTGCACACTTTCAAGTTGATCACCCTGTATATATAATATTGCAACCTTGAATGGTAAAATGCTTTCGCAAAAAGTAGAAGCAATTAGCTAATTTTCTTTATTTCCGTATTTAGTATTTGGTATTAAATAAAAAGTTAAAGTGAACAGAAGGTTTTAGCTGTAAAGTTCTCCTTATGGTTCTTGCGAGATAGTGTTCAGTACTCTAAAGTGAATCTGAGGAGAAAACGAATAGTTTTCATTTCATTACTGTATTAATGTTTCGTCAATATTATTAACGCGATTTGCACTTTAAATCATCGCTCAAAAAGTAAAAATATCGTAATTACTAAATCCCCATTATTTGGGGCGTTTTTATTTTTCTTAAGATAAAGTTGTTGCAAGATTGCGAAATACGATCGTACTTTTGATCGATCACGTATATTCCCGATTTTTCTTCGTGGCGGTACTAAAGAACTTTCCTTAAAAGTTTCCTCGTCTGTGACTGTTATTCGTGAAAAGGACATTTTCTTGTCTGGGAAAACGCGATGACGAAAGCATCGATGCCTCGCGGATAAGACTGCATTGTTGGTCTACCATGATGCAAAATGCCATTCTTCCAGCCACGTTTTATTATCCTATTCTGCGGAAGTTAAAAGAGAAATTTTCTACTCCTTATTGGCTGATACATGTCTGTATGGCGAAGAGAAAACTCGCTTCATTGGCTGTCGAATCTAGGCTAAAATGAAACGCGCGTTTTCATTGGCTGACGTAAGTCCAGTGTTGGCACTTCCAGATTTAAGCCTTGGATCTTTAGCAGGTGAATCCAGTTTGCTCAGATGGTTCCTTGTAAACGCCGAAGTGGAGACAAGTATGCTGTGAATCACACTTTTTATATGTAGTGTAATGGAATTAACTAAGTTTAGTGAATTAAAGTAAAGTGGAAATGAAAGTGAAATCATCCTAGTGACCGCGACCTTCTTGGTGACATCATGTATAATGTGAACACTGTTGAATATATCACTGTTTTTATAAATATATATAAATATTTTTGTTTAAACGTCACCATCCATGTTAACTTTCACACGAATTTAAATAAGAAACTCAAAAATTAAAATTGACAAACTCAATGCACTTTTCGGACGTTTCAGTGTGATATTCGAACGGACATTGATGAGAAAGGTTACTTTTATGCTAATGTATAAAGTTCATGTTGCAAATCAAATGTATTGACGCTAATTTGGAGGTCACTCTGTACAATTCTCATTTAAATCAGGAAATCGAATTTGTAATATGAATTTCTAGAGCAGAAATTGTGCCATAAGTTATTTTAGATATAATATTTTTAGACACAAATAAACAATAAGGAAGTTATAAAAAAAAATTGTTTAAAAATTATATAAAAAAATGCTTTAAGATGAAGTGATCAAAAAAAATCATTGAAATAGAAAATATAATTAGCTTTATAGTGCTTGCGGATGAAATAACTTCCTTTAAATCTGCTTTTTAAAAGCAATTTGCAAAATGTTTCAGCTTCTGAAACCAAGTAAAAAAGTTCGCAGAGCCAGTGAAAGTGTGTTGGGGACTTTAAACCCCAATGTGGTTAGCTTCAAGAAAGGGTCGGCATTCTCCGCGGGAGGTCATGTAGCATCCATATCCACAGTGACATCACCGAATCCATGGGCAGTCCTTAATTTAGACATTTTCCTTGTCCTTTTGAATCCGCGAGTCTGTTGTAAATTCAATTGTAAAAGTCGCGAACGAAAGAAGAGCAACCATCGTAAGACCTCCTCCTTTTGTGGTTGCAATCACGCACTTCCGAAGGAAGTTTTAGATGTCACTGACCTACAGAAACTACAACACGAAGATGAAGAAGTATTTAAGGAATCGTCTCGAACGGATGACGAAAAAGGTTCCCTTTTGCATCTGATGGGCGAGGAAACCGTTTTTGAAACCAGCTTTGATACTGATACTTCTAATCCCTTAAAACCTTACAATTTTGAAGGAGAAACTATTGATATGACAAAGGAATCCACAGATAGCTCTAAAGTAATTAATCACTATCATCCGCCGCTCAGGGAAAATGATCCTGAGCTTAGTGACTTTCCTTCTAGTTTCTGCCAGAGTGCAGTCCTAATAAGAGGACGTAATTATAATGACTCAATAGAAATGAAAATGAAAAAAGCGAGAGAGGTTCGTTCATTTGATATATTAGTGATTTCTTACTGTAGCTTGAGCGCTCTGTGTCAGTCTCTACTAAACTGCTAGAATAGGATAATTAGAAGTGAAGGTGGTTTCAGCAAGAAATAGGATTTCAGGCTGATAATATTCTCTTCAGAAACTTCATGGGAGTATTTTACTTGCTCCGCCTCTTAATTGCTTGCCATGCTTGCATCAAAGAATGAGTGATAAATGTATTGCATTCGGAGACAACATTATTTAGGTCTTAATTCTTTAAATACAACATTGATTTGGGGTTAATTACCGTAAAAAATATATTTCCTCTTTGTCGCAATCCTCAAGTTCTGTAATAACCAGAACAAATTTTGGCGTCGGAAACATTGAAGCGGTTTGTACTTCGATTGCAGTAAAATTTTTACCACCACATCCAAACTTCAATTTTTGCAATGCAATGCGATCAATTCTAACATAACTATTTACGATAAATAATAATAATAATTATTCATTATTATTAGTATTAAATGATACATTATCAACTCTCGAAACTATTTACACTCGGGTGTTTAAATGTTTTTTTCTACATTTGAGCAATGATGGACATAAAGAAAAACTGTCACGCGTAAATTTTTTTCTTTTTTAAAATATCTAACCCCAAAGTTAAAATAGAGATTACCTAACTCGGCTTCCATCTGCAGGTGTTGGTTTAAAAATATACTTTCCTGGGAAACTAATAATATTATTGTAGACGAGATTATTTAATTCATAGAAGTAATTTAGACAGCAGAGAACCTCGTTCTCAGTGGCATTAACATCGAGAAAACCCAAATATTTTTCCTTTAATTCATGTGAAGCTAAATAACAAGCAATATAAATTGCAAACGTTCCGTGAATTCACTTGAAATAGATTCATTGACATAATATATAACCTGTTTATAAAATGCACATTCTTTTTTATTTTTACCTTTTCCCTTAAATATTCAAGATGACGTAATTTTTAATAATGGTCTCTCATCGTAACAAATTTAGCACTTGGCACAAGGCCTTGTAGCTTCAATTGCAGGGAAAAATAATATAAAATAAAGAATAATCATGATGGCGAAGTTAACCTGCAGTTTTCTTCTGAAGTTCTTACCGATGTAATGGAAGTTCAAAGGTTCCTTAATCGTAAATACGATGGTGATGACGAGCAGTAGAAAAAGGAAAAAGTATCGTTTTCCTTGCTAGTTACCATTGTCGTTGCCTCAAAAGTATTAAAATCGTTTAACTCACCATGTTCGCAGTAAAGGTGAGAAGTGAGATTCTAATATATTGTCCATTTAGTGTATGATCATTTAATCTTTTAATTATATTCATATACGTCGTACGCAGAAAAATTACACGATCCAAAAAACTGTAACAATTTTGTAGTCTTTACAAATGAACTAATTCTTTGAGGCAACTTAAAAAAAGATAGTGTTTCAGCTTCTAAAACTAAGTAAAAACGTTTGTAGATCTAGTGAAAGTGTGAACATTAACTCAATACATAAAATATTAGAATTTTCTACCCGTGCGTGTGTTGGGAGGGTATGGAGGGGGGTGGGGAATTGCATGGACTTTATTACTGTTATGATAAAAACATTCCCGGTGTTCAACGTGAATTTTGAACAACTGCTATTATTATAATAATATATATATATATATATATATATATATATATATATATATATATGCTGAATTTGAAAATATTTTAATGTGTTAAGAGAAGTTTTAAAAAAATGTTTTTCTTTTTCATTAGGAAGCACGACAGCTTCGTGCGGGTGACGTGACTCTCCGTGAAGGGTCGCAAAAGAAAGGAGCCGCCATGAAAATATCCGGTGAAGGCTTTTCCGCTCACAAGGCAGCTGTTAGCGAAAACCAGCAGAGACAAACGGTCACGCCTTCAGGAACCATTAGTCAAGAGAGTTCTCGTAAGTCCTCGAAATCGGGATTAACGATCAAGACAAAGGGAGTGTGTACGAAACAAAGTTCAGAAGCCTCCTCATCAGAGGTAAAAAATTGTCTTGTTTGAATCTTTGTTTGTTGTTCAGAGATTACAAGTATTTCTTTATAATTTTTGTCGATATGATTTGTGGGAACCGTGTGAGGTATAATGTTTAAGAAATCACCTTTGGGGTAATAGTATTAAGTTGTACGATTGTGCTTGAATCTCATAGTTTATTTTAATTTCAGAATAACATTAGCATCAGTGGATTTGAAGATATAGACTTAAATGGTACTATAATGGAATTCTCAGCGACTCTCTCTAGTTTTGTGGATCAATTGAAAGGATTAAGCCCAGAAGAAGGCTTGGACCCCCCATCTCTTTTAGAAAATATAAATTCCATGATTACGAAGGCGTGGTCGTTCCCAGAATACGGACACGAACTTGGGTCATCATTGTGTAACGTTCTTAGGCATAATGGAGGGCTCGACATCCTTTTAGAAAAGTGTAAATCAGTCGATGAAGGACTTAAATTTTCTAGTGCCAAAGTAATCGAACAGTGTTTGACGACCGAAAACAGAGGTTACGTAGTTGATAAAGATCTTCAAACGGTTGTGGAAGTTGCTTGCGATTGTGCGAAAAACTCCGACTCTGACCAATCCCGCGTCGGCACAGGAATATTAGAACATCTGTTCAAGCACAGCGAAGGTACTTGTTCAGATATTATCAAAATGGGTGGTTTGGAAGCGGTATTGAATAAATGTAAAAAAAATGATAAGATAACATTGCAGCATTGTGCCGGAGCATTAGCTAACCTTTCACTCTACGGCGGGGAAGAAAATCACAGGGCAATGATGAAGCATAAAGCCCAGCTGTGGCTCTTCCCTCTCGCCTTCCACGAAGACGATAACATTAAATATTACGCGTGTCTTGCCATCGCTGCCCTGGTCGCCAATAAAGAAATAGAAGCCAAAGTTATCCAGTCTGGAACTCTGAGTCTTGTTGAGCCCTTCGTCAACAGCCATCTTCCAGAAGAGTTTGCAAACTATACTGACGCACACCGACATGGTCAGTCCAAAAGTTGGCTTAAAAGACTCGTACCAGTTTTAAATAGCAAACGTGAAGAGGCAAGAAGCTTGGCTGCTTTCCACTTCTGCATGGAAGCAGGAATAAAGAAAAAGCAAAGAAATCTGGACATCTTCAGAGAAATTGGAGCAATTCAACCACTGAAGGAAGTGGCGAGCTCCCCAAATGCCATTGCCAGCAGATATGCTATTCAAGCTCTTAATCTCATGGGGGAAGAAGTTCCTCATAAATTGTCTCAACAAGTTCCTTTGTGGTCGATTGAAGACGTGAAGGAGTGGGTGAAGCAAATCGGATTCGGCTGTTATGCCGAGATCTTCGAAAACTCCCAAGTTGACGGTGACCTCCTCCTCAAAATTACTGACGAAAACCTCAGAGAAGACATCGGTCTCGGCAACGGCATTATGAGGCAGAGGTTCGTGAGGGAACTTCGCAAGTTAAAACGAATCGCCGATTATTCCTGTTGCGATGGTACTAAAATCTACGATTTCCTTTATCAGCTGGGCTCAGAATTCACGGAATATACCTATTCTTTAATTCAAGCTGGCGTCACAAGAGATTACCTCAGGTAACGAATTAATATTCAAATATATTTCATACATACTTTGGACATTCGTTGATTACCTGAAATTAAATAAAACGACCTATATATATATATATATGTATATATTTAACGTTCTTTTGAACAGGTTCATCAAAGAAGAGCAGCTTTCTGAAGAATGCAATATTTATAATTCAATTCATAGGCAGAAAATATACAACGCAATAATGAGTAAGTTTATTTTTTAGATTATATTTTGTGCATTTTATGGAACACTTAAAATTGTTTTGAGTTTAAAACTGAAGCGTTTGTACTCTTAATTAATTTTAAGATGTTTTTGTAATTTATGCCAACACTTTAAAGGATTTACAACTGAGTTGAAGTGTGAGTAAAGTAGGTTGTTAGTTTAAATAATTTGAAAGCTATTAAATTTATTGAATTAGACTTTTGTTACTTAATAGGCTGTTTCATCTAATTCTTGTCTTGTTTTTTGTTTTGCAGCTGAAGAACAAAGCAATTTGTCAAAAAATTTAGACATATTTATTAGTTACAGAAGATCAAATGGTTCTCAATTAGCAAGGTAAATTGGGCTTGCTTATACATTGTAAACAAAATTTTATGCAGAAAAAACTTTGGCTCAAAACTATGTATTAATAAGAGTTAAATATGCCCTCATATCACTTTCCTTTTTCCCTTGCAGTTTATTGAAAGTACACATGTCCCTACGTGGCTTCTCCGTTTTTATCGATGTGGAGCGGCTGGAAGCTGGGAAATTCGATAACAATCTTTTGAATTCTATCCAACAGGCAAAAACTTTCCTTCTCGTTCTGACACCAAACGCTTTGGATAGGTGCATAGGGGATGACGAATGCAAGGACTGGGTTCACAGGGTAAGCAATAGACCACTTGTGTATGTGTATTGCACATGTTGGCTACTTCTATACGATTCTATTATTATAATTGGCGTATATACATCTGTTTGTTAGGAGGATTTATTTTACCTTTCCTCTGCTCTTTCACAGGAAATAGTGGCAGCTCTTCGCTCCGATTGCACCATAATTCCTATCACAGATAATTTCACGTGGCCAGACGCTGAGCAGCTTCCTGAAGATATGAGGCCTATATGTAAATTCAATGGTGTTAGGTAAGATTTTTGAAAAATAGTTTTTTCTGTTATCATCAAATAACAAACTTGATGCTGTTCTAATCAAAAGATTTATAACGACTGTGTCCAGCATTGCCATTAATCATAATTTTACTACTTCAGATGGATTCATGATTATCAAGAAGCATGCGTGGAGAAGTTGGAAAGGTTTATGCGAGGGGAAGGAATGACCCGTGACGTTCTCGGCCGCTACACTTTCGGAAGTACCAATTACCTCGGAGGAATAGCGACTCCCGGAACACCCTCCTCTCTTCCCAGGGCACCCCCAATCTACCATCGGACAACTAGCATTGAAAGTGGTAAAGGATCGTCGTGCTCCGACAAAGATCTGTCCAAGGATTGACGGGGCGACCCTACGCTGGCCAGGCACAGAAGGTCAGTCGCCAACCCTCTTTGTGACGTTTGACTCATTGAATGAAGAATTATTACATTTCCCTTACCTTTGCGATGTCTTCACCCTCCATGGCTTAAGAGACTAAACCGAGTTTTTTCTCATAGATTGTTGACGAGTCAAAGTCCCCGTGCGGGATCTCCCCTTCGATGGGGTGGGGGGGTTGGTCGTGCTTCTAAGCGTGGCTCTCCCTCCATGGTGAGGGCTCGTCGTCCCCCTCCGTACCGTTCCAGGAGCCTCGATACAGGGCTCGACTCTGGGCCGGCGGAAGCGAGGAATGTGGCATGCGGCGAAGAAGAGCAGAGCAAGGGACAATCCTGCGCCTCCGCTTCTCACCTGGATGTCTTCTCCACCTGCGAGAATTACCTGCAGCAACAGACGACTCTGGGGGAAAGGGTCGAACCTCGGCTGCAGCGTCGGCGGATGAGTAGCATTCCTTGCGAGGCGGACGGTGTCATAGCGGAGGAGGAGAGCTTTCCCGACAACGATGACGACGATGGAGAGTCGTCTTTACGTCGTTGCGATTCGGACGCTTCCAATTTGAGCCGCAAATCGTCGTTCGTCAGTAAGTGCGTAAATAAAGTGCGAACACTGATGAGGAAGTGAAGCCAGCGTAGGAAAACTTTGAATGAGAAGCGAGATAGTGTCTGTGATGTGACAGAAATTAACCCGTGCTTTATTGCAATTAAAACAATGACACCCACAGATCGGCATTAAATATGCGTTAGAGAGATACTAATTGAAATTGAGAAAAATTAATTTTTTAGACGTTTGCTAGGAATCTCAGGATTAATAAGATCAAATTTTCCTTTTAACTCAGTAAACACGATATATTCTCATAGTTTGTTTATTAATTTTAATGATAGAAAATTAATAAACAACTTCGTAACGCTTAACCAGAGCCGAAATTATTGGCTTTAATTTCACTGTAAGCCATATTGGCTGTGTTAATTTACTTTTTTATGTTTTATTTAAATCCTTGTTAAATAATTAAATTATATTTAAAGTTATAAATTGTAACGTTATTGCAAAGAGCAAAAATAATTTTAAGAACATTTAAATTTTATGTTAAGCCTGTGACGTCCTTAGGCCAGCTAAATTACATACCAATTGTATGTATACTTTAAATGCCATGGAAGCTAAAAATATTTTAATATATTGTATTTATTTACATACGAGATTAATTTCTATTCCATTTTATTGTTTATAATTACTTTTTAGAAGTATAAAAGTTTTACTATATTTCTTTATATATGTATATATAAAATAAGGCCATTCTTTGATTTAATATACACACGTATTCATACGTACGAATACTTTAAACTATGTATGGGTATGTGTGTATGATCTTAATGTGTCAAAGAGAGGTATAATTATTTAGCAATATTATTTTTACACACCGAGTTTGAAAGCTTTAAATTAATAAAATATGAAAATACATTTTCTTTTTTTTTTTCATTCTCTTCCTTTCGAGAAAAGGCGAAGATAACTTCTCTCACAGCTTTACTTGACAATTAACTAGGAAATAAAACTGACCTTGATAGGGGTTGCTGAACATTTTATCCTGTATGACTTGCATATTATAGGCCGGGTCGAAATCTAGTCAAAATGATTTTTTTTTAGATGGGCACTATGTGGGGTTTATGAAATGATATCCTGACCAACATACTCCAAAAGAAAGTTTATGCTCCCCTCCGTACCACTAGCATACTCCCTCTTATTTTTGGCTCCGCCCCCAAATTAAAAATAGTATCATAAATCAAAATGGATATCATTTAGACATTTTTTTTATAGAGATGACCCCCCCCTTAAAATTGCATAATATACCTCATGTGCAATTTTCAGGCAATTATCCAAGGAATTTCAAATCCTTGAAAAATTACCGCATCCCCAAAAAGTGTTATCAGTATATAGAAAAGGGTGGCATAAACTTTAGTTTGGAGTACTGATTGCCTAGGAGACCAATTCATAAACCTCATATAGGCCTAGTATATTTGTCTGAAAAGAAGACAATTAGTCTATTGTACCATTTATTACACAAAACAGCTTTGAAGTAAAAACAAAATTTAATTTAAAAATTACCTTCACAATTCACTAATTACTTGTGGATGTGCCTTGGCCCCATTGGCTTTTCCATTGAAACTGTGGCAGTCTTTTTCTTGATTCCAGTTGATTGAGGATAAATTTGTGCCGATTGCCGTAGCCAATCCTTTGTTCTGATGCTTTTGTCACTAAGTTCACTGCACTTTCCACGCTTTGACTGTGGCATCAAAAGGCAGCAATTTGCTGAAATTCCTTATCAAAGGTGAAGGATTGATAGCTTCCTTTCTCCAGTCAATCATCTCCTAGTAGTCTTTGGAATCAAAATTTAGAGATTTAGGAAGCTCAAAATTTCGTGTGCCACTGAAACGTGTCCGACTGAGAAGTATCTTCTGAAGAGCATCTTCTCTGACATGTCTGCTCTCAGTAAGCATTGACAGTAGGATAGCTTCGGGATTGGCAAAATAGGCATTATTACGGAACACCGGTTCCATAATAATGCGATGTTTTTCTTCCAATCCTCGCATCAAGACAATCAAATGAAAAAAATTCCGTGTTCCG
Source organism: Bathynomus jamesi (assembly GCA_023014485.1). Lineage (NCBI taxonomy): Eukaryota > Metazoa > Arthropoda > Malacostraca > Isopoda > Cirolanidae > Bathynomus > Bathynomus jamesi. Next base: position 80,498 of record JAJOZX010000543.1, on the reverse strand, counting down.
TCAGTAGCTTTAGGATGGGATTTGATATGAAACCATCCAGGAGCATATGATTTCATGACGATGGTTACCAGTTCTTTCAGATTTTGTTCGGGATGCAAAGTCGATACATATAAACGAAGAATCCGGTTTGCTCGGGTAATCCAGCGAGCATAATGAATGGCACCTGGAGACCTGCGGGCTAGACTTTCAGATACCCATCCAGATTGCACTGCTAGGCACATATCATAGAGATACTTTTGATCAATGCTGAACTTTCATGACATTCGGTGGTATACCTTGGACGTTGCCCTGAACTGGTGAAGATGCCACTAAGTCTAAAATGGTTAAATCACATCTCAATTTGGCTCCAATTGAACCTTTAAAGGTATTTGGCCCTGATGTTTTTCCGTCTATGGTTTCAAATATGTGTCTGAAGGGGAGTTCATTCATGTGTAAAAGAGACACGAGCCATTGAACTGATCTATGCCAAAAAATTTCAATCAATTTTATGGTGCCAGCAATTCTACCAGTATTGACAGCAGTACCGTCGCATAGCAGAGCATTGAGAGTGTCGATGCTCGCTAAATCAATTAAGAACGTTATAATTTCATCAGCTATACACCGAGCATTTCCTGCGTCAGGGCAGAGATGGTCTACATAGATACCTCCAGGCTCTTTGATCAGCACATAATGTTCTTCTTTCTCTTTTCCATGCTTGGTTAACGTATCATCCTTTCTTCCACCAAACCCTATACATTCAATATTCACATTTTCACATCTAGATCTAACAATATTTTTCTTGCCTACACGAATTCTCTCTCTTTCTATTTTCTTCCTATCAAGCATGTTAGATTGATCGATTATTCCCATATCTTTCAAGGCAGCATTAACAATAGCTGCTGTAGTTCTCGAACTCACACGGTAACGGTCTGCCACCAATGGTAATTCATTGTATGAATACCTATTTTGATAATTTTCAATCAATTCCACATCGGGCACGAATTCTAGCTCATTGTCACTGTCTTCTATATCTTCGCTAAAGTCACCTACTGAAGATGGTACAACTTCCATAGCCTCTGCCATTTCCACTTGTGGCCTTTGTTGCCTCTCTTGTTCTTCTCTTGCTCTTGAGAGGGATCGTCTCTGGACAGCGGCAGCTTCACGATCAAATGGCCCTAATTGATTTATTCTTTGCTTTTGGCCTACAAATGACTCCCACTCTACCATTGGGATTTTTACCTCGCATCGACAAAACGGCCTTTCTATTCCTTTATCATAACATTTGCAAGTACAAATGTCAAACATTTCATCATATGAAGCAAGTTTTTTAGCAAAATTTTCATTCCTTTGACATAGAGGAACCTTGTTCAAGGAAAGAGCTGATCTGATTAATCTTTCCACTGCAGAAGAAATAGATCTTTCTTGAATGACAGGGAAAGAGAACATGGCCCAAATATCTTGAAGATCTTTGGTAACTATATTGTAGCAATCGTTCGCAGTTGCTGATCCCCTTGACTTGATTTTTTTTCTCTCTCGTTTGAATGAAGAAATAGTGTCTGACAACGTCTGCCTTTGTAGGAATCATTGATCGGTGGAATTCAGTGGCAAAACCAAAAGCTGCATTCGAAGATTTGTTTCTGGTTGACATTTTTTCAACCTTTTTAAAAAATTAAAAATCCAGCTTTTATAGAATCATGCATGGATCATAAGTAAATCTAAAGAGCATAAATTCTTATAATTCCTGTAAAAATATATGATAATTAGAACATGAAATTTATTGTTATTGAATTTGAAATTCAACACAGCTCAGTAAATTTTCTGATATAGCAAATATTTTGAGAAATCCAAATGTTTGAGGTAATTGCCTGAAAATTGCACGATATATATATTATGCAATTTTAGTGGGGGTCATCTCTATGAGAAGATGCTCTAAATGATCTTCATTTTCATTTATGAGACTATTTTCATTTTTGGGGCGGAGCCAAAAATAGGAGCGGGTATGCTAGTGGTACGGGGGAGCATAAACTTTCTTTTGGAGGATGTTGGTCAGGACCCCAATTCATAAGCCCCACATAGTGCCCGATCTGCTCCCAGAAATTCGACCCGGCCTATAATGCATATTCAATTCACCATCATTGGTAAATAACGCTAAAACTGCCTTGACACCGAACGTCACGTTCCAGATTTTTTTTTTTTTTTTTTTTTTTTTTTTTTTTTTTTGAGAGACTCCGAATTAGTTTACTTTTTGTACCCTTTTCACTAGCGAAGATCAGCTTAGACGGGGGAAATAAAGGTAGATTCTCTTTCGTAAGAAATTTTCCAAAGAAAGTAATTTGTACCACGCACAGACACGATGTTCAACTTCATTGACTAGATAAGAGTATCTTCACTGCATTCCCAGTGAGGTGGTCTAGAAGTCCCAGGACAAATGGGTAAGGTGGTTCTACCAAAGGAAGCAATTACTTGCGTATTTGTAATACAGTAGTTCTAGAGTAGAACGGCCCATGTGGAATTTGTATAATGGGTTCGAGCAGTGATGAGCTGCCAAAATTTTAACAACCGGTTCCCTATATAAAAAGTGCCGATTTAAAGGATGTGCCACAGTAAGTATTTTTTGTACCTTTCTCCATAAGAAGTGGCAATGCATCGTGTCATTGGGAGTTGTACTCGTACTTAATAAAAAAAAAAAAAATTTAGAATAAATTTGAAAAGAAAATATGAAGAATATTAAGTATATTAGTTATTACTAATTAGATAGTAATTACAAAATAGCTTCAAGATGAGACAAAGAAATAAATTATTATTTTGAAGAACATTTAAATACATGCCTTATTTAATACTAATTAGGTAGTAATTTCCAAATGGCCAGATAGTGCTATTTTATCTTTGCATTTGAAGTTTATTTTGTACGCCGTATTATTTTGTACACCGTTTTATAAGATTATTCGGTTTTAAGATCATTTTATAACTATTTGTTTTCGTAACAATTTTTAACAACCGGTTCTAAAATGCTTCAAAATTTTAACAACCGGTTCGCGCGAACCGGTGCGAATCGGCTCCAGCTCACCACTGGGTTCGAGTAAATAACCATGCACCACAGTATACGTGAAGAGCCAGGGAGGGGGGGGTCTAAATTTTGTATTCTTATTCTACACACTGCTCGGAGTTTCCTTTGGGCCCCTAAACAACATACTGTAATTACACCGCTATGCCCCCCTTTTTTTAAATTGAAATTAAATTGAAACCAATTCTTTGAATTAAAAAAACCTGATAAATGACAAAGATTACAGTAAATAATGATATAAGTAAAGTTAAAGTAAGTTTTATATAATATATATATATAAGAAATCTTTCTTCGTATATTACTTAAAGAATCAATTGAAGCATACTAAAATCAAAATATTCACCTTAAGAAATTTAAAATCTTAAATTACTGACACCACTGGCCTTTCCACTGGAACACAGGTAGCTCTTTTCTCGACTCCAGCACATTCAAAATAAATTTGTCTGTTTTCGTAACCAATTTTATCTTGTAATGCCTGTTACCACATTTACAACATGTTCTACTCCCTGGCTGTGACAGGGAAAAGGAATAAGCTGAAGTGGTTTATTTCGAACTTTAAGATCATCATCATTTGTCAAATTCTGTAAAATAGGTGGAGGGTGATGGTTTCATTGCCCCAGTCGATCATGTTAGGATAATCGTCTGCTTCAAAGTTCAGTGTTTCTGGCAGCTCAAAATTTCTCGCATTGGTGCTCCTAGTTCTTGCTCGAATGATGTGCTGAAGAGCCAGCTCTCTGACCTCTCTTCTTGTGTCTGTTATCAATGAGAGTAAGATATTCTCTGGGTGGGCAAAATAGGCGTTATTTCTGAGGACACGCTCCATAATCATCCGATGCTTTTTATTTAAGCCTTTAAGCAAGTGCATGATATACCAAAAATTAGATGCTCCCTCATTTGCCTTTGGATGAGACTTTATCCAAAACCAGCATTATAATTTTTACTAGGTCTTGGATGCTTTTGTCTGGATTCCGTGTAGAGACATATAAGCGCAGGATCCTGTTTGCTTGTGTTAGCCATCTTGCATGATGGAGGGCACCTGGGGATCTGGTGGCTAACGCTTGTGAGATGCGTTCAGATTGTATGCTAATGCACATTTCATACATATATTTTTGGTCAATGCTGAAACTTTTAACAATATCGGCCGAAACTTCTTTAATGTTGCCCTCTACAGGGGTATAATCAACATATCCAGTTTGGTCAAATCTTCTCGGAGTTTATTTCCAGGAGAACTTTTGAAGGTGTTTGGTCCCGAAGTTTTTCCATCAATTGCTTCAAATACGTGCCTGAAGGGCAGTTCGTTTGCATGCAAAAGGCAAATCAGCCATTGTACCGGCCTGTCCAGATATAATTCAATCAATTTTAGCACTGCGCCAATCCTGCCAGTGTTCACTGGGGTGCCATCGCATAGCAAAGCTTTGAGGGATTCTTTTGTATTAGAATCAACTATAAAAGTTATTATTTCATCCGCAATACAAGCAGTTCCGTTATCTGGAGCTATATGATCCACGTAAACATCACCAGGTTCTTTGACTATTACATAATGTTCTTCGTACTCTATTCCATTCCATTCTTTGTCTTAGTTTGATCTTTTCTACCATCAAATCCGATGCCTTCAATCTGTGTTCTCTCTGATTTCACTTTGATTATGTTCTTTTTACCCACACGTATTCTTTCTCTTCCCACTTTTTTCCTATCCAACATATTGGTTTCGTCTAACATTCCCATATCCTTCAAAGCTGCATTTACTATAGCTGCAGTAGCTCTGTAACTTACACGGTATCTATCTGCTGTTATTGTTAAGTTATCATAAATAATTCTGTTCTGATGGTTTTCTCTCAGCTCAAAATCCGGAACAATGTCAATATCGTCGCTGTCATCATCAATTTCCATAATATGTAAAGGGTCCAGTTTGCTGGTTGAGGCGACATTCATATCTAGGCTTATCTTGGCTCTTCTTTCTAATCCTTTTACTCTATCGCAAGTCCTTTTTCTTGCAGAAGTCGTTACTCTGTCGATTGGTCCTAGTTGGTTTTTTCTAGAGTTGCACCGATGTATCTGTATCGGCCACTTTTCACAAAGTATCGGTATCAGCCGATACTGTTCTGAAAACCGATACCGATACTTTGAATTACTGTTTTTTGAAGAAATTATCTTATTTTATATATTATTAAATTTTTTATTATTATACAGTAATATCTTATTTAGTTGTTTAATATATATTTTATCAAAATTAGCAATGTTTACATTTACTAACAAAAAAAAAAAAATCATAAAATGTATAGGCCCCTATACAAGATTACAAATATTCAATACAGTAATACAGTATCATATAAATATACAATTTCAAATTACAGTAATAGTTTTCAGTAAAAATGAAAGTTTTGTAAAGTTGTTCATAGTTGGCACCACGCGGCATGCATAATCATAATAAAACCATTCAGTTGCTTGAATGCTTGAATCTCGTGTGTAAAGTTATTGATAATACACTACCATTATATGCATTCGTTTAGAACTTTATATAATAAGATATATATATATATATATTTTTCTTAATTTAATTTAAACATAATTAAATTACAGGCTCTAGCTATATATTATAATATTATTATGAAATTAAATGGAACTAAAGTTGGGATTGGGAAAGGCATTTAAGTTAATTGAGATATTATATCATTTACTTGAACTTTATTAATAATCAATTTTAAAACTAATTAAAAAGTATCGGTATCGGTATCGGCACTTTTTTGTAGTATCGGTATCGGTAAAAATATTGGTATCGGTGCAACTCTAGTTTTTTCTTTGTTTCTGCCCCACAAAAGATCCCACTCAATCATTGGGACTCTAATATCACATCTGCAATCCATTCGACTGATTTTTTTATCGTAACAAGTACAAATGCAAATATCAAACATTTCATCGAATGTCTCCACCTTCTGCTGAAAACTGTTGTTTATTTGTTTTAATGGTACTTTATTTAGCTTTGCTGCAGATTATATCAATCGTTCAACTTTTATATAGCTATTCCTTCAAATCCTATATGTGGAAAGGAAAACTTCTCCCAAATGGCTTCCACATCTTTAGTGACAATTCTGTAACATTCTTTTGCTGTTCTAGAACCTTTCGAAATCAGTTCTTCTCGTTTTCTTACCAATAAATAAATAAATAATGCCTAAATACGTCAGCCTTTGAAGGAGTCATTGAAGGTGGAAATTCTGCAGTGACCAAATGTTGAAATGTGCGTTTTGCTTCTTGTCGCCATGATTTCACTTATTTAGGCCTAGTAGCATTAACAAGAAGAAACTAACTGTTAAATTCTAGCAACTGAATCATTCAATCTGAATTTAATATAACTCATTCGGAATTAAATCAAACAATCTGAAACTATGAAACTAAACAAAAAAACCGTGACAATAATTTATATAATTCATCTAATCTATCTAAATTAATCTAATCTACTTAATAAGACTTAATATAATGCACGATTGTCACATTTGGGGTTTATATCTGTGGAGAGAGTAAAATGTGTCGGGGGGGTTGAGATCATCATTTCCAACTACGTGCATATTGTGGAATTGGAGAAACTCGATTTTTGATATGTTTCGACGCCCCCCTAGTGAAGACATTTCAGATGCAACATTTACTAGTTGCTCCTTCATTTGCGCCATTCCTAATAATTCCAATCATTGCAAAAAGAAAACCTTCTCTATATAAAGGAAAATGGTAATAGTGAAGACCTTTGTCAGAGACAAATTCTCTATTGCCACGGTTTCCGATCAGTAAGTTCTCTGAACAAACTACCCCACCTACCTCAATCCATACTCACTTCCATTATTTGTGTAAATCTCAGAGCAAGACGCTCATTCAAAAATGTAAAGAAGGGATTGTTTAACCTCCTTCGCAACATCTGAGGTCGTATAAAGAAGGGGACCTACAGCTTCACGTGGGATCTGAACCAGGGTCGCTACATAGACTGGACGCAGAGGACCGTCTTCCATCCAACTACTATCCGACCCAATGTCGCTTAACTTCGCTGATCAACGGGAAGCGGTGTTACGACATTTGTTACGATGCAGCCCAAGAACTCGTTCAATCCAGACACAGTTACGTCTCCATGAACACGCTCCGAGAGAGGACAAACTTTTTAAGTAAACCAACCTTACAGTACCTTATTTTAGCTTCAAAATTAAAGACAATTTTTAAGCAAATTTATTGAAAAATAAAAACTTCATGATTTGTGCGTTCAGCCTTCAAATGAAATTTAATCTCCAAGTTCGGATGTCAAAGGAAAAATAATCGCTTCAACATTCGAGTTTCCTATTCTTGAATGGCGACCGAAGAGAGAACGGATGGGGGTGATAGCGTTATACGTATACAGGCCCGGATTTACCCTTCCGTTCAAGAGCTTGTGCCTGGGGCAACAGGCTCGTCTAAAGTGTCACGTTCCACGAATTGGGGCAAATTTCTTGGAATCTCTACGAGTTTCCACGCATGAAAAATTCACATTTTAATGAATCAAAACTTCTGATAACATTTAAAAAGATTTCCCGTAAAATACGAAAAACTGAAGCCAATTTTCTTTTTAAAACAATTTCCAATGAAAATATTACCACAGAACCCTTTCAGTTTACTCGTCATTTTCATTTCTAACAAAATTTGTAACTCAATGAATGAATAAACAAGATTTTAATTCCAAAGACGTATGAAACCAAAATTTGAAAGAGGCTTCAGTCAAACACGACACCTGATGAAGTGTCGAAATAAAAGACGCTAAAACATTTAAGAGGTTTTGGGTTCATTTCCAAAGCTGATCTTGATTCACCACTACACACAGACGAGCGGTTTCGTATTCGAATCCGATATCGAGGTGAAAACGGATGCGGGTTAGAAAATTTGGTTCAATAACATCCGGAACCCCATTTCCCAACACGGAAGTGGGTGGCGTGAACTCCGAGTCACTTGAACTCAAACCCCAAGTAAGTGGCTGGCTAAACTCAAACCGCGACGTCGGTGATGAGGGTCGAACTCCCGAATCTTTACATTCCGAGTCGAATGCGCAACTAACGGAGCCACAGAAGCTTAAAGAATTTGGTTTGAATTCTGAATTAGATTCAGATTAGGAAAATTTTAACGTAAAATGTTCCTTCGAATTCGAATCGTTTGTACCGCCTCCGATCTGCACTCGTACCGAGAAATAAATAAGTGATTAAGCCCCAATGGCTGAAACGAGTCACTGGTTCATCCTTTTTATGTCATAAAGCCAACAACTGCGCTTATTACCCAAAATTGGTATCTAAGCGCTGGTAAATTCTCGATTAGTTTAATAGTTAACACTAAATGATGTATACGAGTTATAAAAATAAGGAAGGCACTACCTGAATAAATACGATAATAGAATTTAATGCGCAGGCTTCAAAAATGGCTTTATACTTTTATTCTAATTGTGAAATAAAAGTGTAAAGCTACTTTTGAGAAGACTGTACATTTAAATCTGGTAATACATTCTATGGACATCTTTTTAAAATGTTAAAATTTGAAACTGTATCAGTGTACGAGAAAAGTATTTTTTAGAAACACTAAATAAATTACCCAATATTTAACCTTAAAAATGTGAAAAATTAGTGTCATGAGACTTCATAATATTACAATGCATGTTGTGATAAAAAATTATGTTAAATTCTACTAAAATTACTTGTAGCATTGAAAAGCAACACTAGAGAGTAATAGTAAACTAAGAGCAGCTGCTTTGACATTTTCTGTCATGTTTACTCAAGAGAACTATTTCATCTAGAAAGGATAACAAATTAGGGAAAATACTGCGTGACTAAAAGGAAGGTTACAAACAACGTTATTCCATGACGGAATAAAAAAATCAAATGTAAATTATAACTGCCATTCAGACTCTAAATTCTTTTTACGTTCGTGGAAGAAGGTTTCCCGGCAGCAAGCTGTAAATTACTCAACGAAATGTTGCAATAAATAAATAAAAGCACACAAAATTACATTGGAAAACTAAACTTAAAGTTTGGAATGCAAAACTTGCTTCGTCGTTCCCTTTCACTGAAATTAAGTAACAATTTTATTATAAATTTGGAATAAAAAAAATGTTCACACAAAAAAGTCTACATATATCGTAAAAAAATTTAAAAAATAAATAAAAACTTCCAATGATTGTGCGTGAATTACCCGAGCTCAAGGTTTAGCAAAGTAGGTGGTGAAACCTACTCGCTCCAAGGATACTGCAGGAGTCGAACCTGGGACCTTTGCGTCTCGACTCCGGTTCCTAACCGCCGAGCCTCGGGAGCTCTAATGGTGAATCTTAGAATGCATCTATTTCACATACTGTTAGTTCAGTGTCCTTTTACTGAACTGAAGGACTGTTGACGCTAAACTGCCGTACTAAATAAACGGAGCACATTTTAATTTCTTTACATCAATCAATATGCGCACTTTAGAATTCAGAGCAAATAACGAAAACAGAGACCCGTGAATTTTCAATACCATTATGAAAATATCTACAGGCGGTATAAATCTGAATGTATCAAATTATTTTAGAATCAATAAACTTTAGAATATTTTAATCTATTCACAAAATTGCGAGTGCAAAACATTTCTTTAAATTAGTAAATTTCTAAACACGATGCCTCAACTCGCATTTTACCCAACCATCAGTGACATATATTGCAATAATTTCACTCGAACTATTTTCATTGTTACGAGGCAAACAGTGAATTCAGATCTAGAAAATTGAAGAACAACAAACCACTACACTAAATTCGGACAGAATCGACGGCAAAACATCTATGAATTGGGCTAAAACCCATTGAGATAATTATTATTTGTTCACGAATTTGTTTATGCGAGGACTGAAGATGTACAAATTCATCTACCAATTAACATCTTGTATATAAATATAAAAATTATTTCGTCTAAATATTAAAAATACTTTTTTTACATGAGATTTTTAAATATATAAAATCTATTATTAATAAAAATATATATTTTATACCATTATGAAAATAGTTTCTGAATAACTATCATTTTTCATTAGCCTTTTTACACTCAACTGTTATTTTGATTATCAATATATTGTATAATAATAATAATTATGGTCTATTTTGTAATGCTACACCTAATTAGTCTATCATTCATCACTTACACTCTATGAGAATAACAAAATATAAATACTTCTTTCCGGCCTTTTATGAAAGAACTTTCATTTTTACTTCAATTATTATACGATGATTTTACTCATCTCTCTCAATAAAATCAACAACAAATTATCATCTACGTACAACAAACGGACGCACCACATCATTAACATTTTAAGCTTGATTAATGATATAACGTCCTAGTACCACGTCGTGTTACGTTGGGTTGAAGTGGTCGAACCACCAACGCTGCGTTGGGACCCGTCGCACCGCGCCACAAATACATCATCCATGGATTGGTGATTGCCGCGGTCGAGGCACTTCCCAGAGGATTTGTGGATTACTTGACCCCCCTAATAAAATATGTCAATAGGTTATTTAGTGTTAGCCTTTCATTTATAGGAATTACGGTCGCAAATTTTAATCCAAAACTCACGTTAGGATTTAATACATTCGAGTGAACTTCACAAAACTCCCAAGTATCCAATGAATGGAAAAGAAAAAGATATTGAATGCGAAGCAAAATTGAAGGGAAATTAGACACAAACGAGCTATGTATGAATACAGCTTGTTAAATCTACTGAATTTAATACTGGTCCTTTCTTAAAAGTTTATGACAACGGCGGAAATGTTACGAGAGTTCACTTCGACCTACCTTTGGTCGGTGAACAATTAAACGATACAAATACCTTTGTGTATATCCATTTTTGATTGCCTTTAGATTTATGACACCTGGCCATACGCACAACTTCTATCTCCTGCAAGAAAAAAGTAGGAACTTCCGCGCACACAGTTTCCCTCCTCAACTCTCCGTCCTTCGACAGCGAAATGAACTGAAACACAAAGGTGTATCTGTTAACCACAATTCACTTAAATTCTAAAATCACACTCAAATGGACGAATTTCTTTTTATACTTTCTTTAATTGTCAGTTTTTTAATGGGAATAAAACGCACAATTTTATATTCTCTCCATGATCTTCAAATTTCTGACTCTTAATGACTAATATTGCTGATGTATCACAAACTCTATGATTTAAGAAGAGGAATGAATTTGAGCCAGTGGAAATAACATGAAAATATAGGAGTTACATACGAATACATAATAAAAAATCTCATTTCTCAAACGAGTTGGAGTGAGAAGGCAGACATCCCGAATATAGAAGGTAATGAAGAAGAGAAAAGGGAGATACTAAAGCAAACGCATTCATTTACACCGGCATCCTGGTGGACCAGCACCCCCTCACATGGCTAAATTCCACACCTGCGGCGCTTCGTTAAGTCATACGTCGTGCGTCAAAAATAAGAGTGTCCTGAACTTGCATACCTCTAACAACCTTCTCCATTCCAACCTACTTGCAACCACTTCTCGTGCATCACCCAGATAAAGTCCATGCTTCCTCACGCATTCATTCATCACATACATCCACCTTCTTTTCGGCCTCCCTCTCCTCCTCCTGCCTTCGCAAACTATTTTTTTTTCAGCTTGCCGAACCGCCGCTTTCACTTTATCCATGGTTATGTTCTCAAGCATTCTGTCACATGCCCTCCTCAAACCACCAAATCCCATCATATTTATCTTTGCACTCCTCTCATCTCTTCCACCCATCAAACCCTCGAAATATTCCTTCCATTTATTCCGTAGATCCACATCCGCTGTGAGTGTTCTTCCATTTTCATCCCTTACTCTCAGAAAGTTGTTCTGGAAGGAAGTGCAGAAATTAAACTATTCTCCAAATAATTCTCATTCATCCTCCTTCCAAACTCATTAATTACTCAGTTTCTTTCTGCCTCACTAGTGTCTTTACATTTCTCTTGCTCTCTTCATACACCCTCTTTCTTCTTCGACTTCCTTTTCTAAAACAATTACCTGAGCACACAACAACCATTCCCTCCTTGTATCCTCAACCGCTTGACGCAACGTCGGCATCCCACCACGCTATTGCTCCCTTCTTCGCACCTGTCTCAGCAACTCTGCCTCATTAGGAATGCAAGGAATGTGTGTATTCTTTATACACATTTCACATCTCGCTCATATCCATTTGATCTACATCTTTTACACTCAATTCATCATGCACTTAACTATCCGCAACCTCTCTTACCCTTAACTTTTCCACTTTCTTTCGTGACCCACCTTTCTTCCATACACTTTTTCTATTCTCCATACACTTTCACTTTACACAGGATTATAATGTGGTCAGAGAGATCCCCATTCATATCTAGCACTACACGTGTGTCACATACCTCTTTTCACAAGCACAATCTATCATACTTCTCTCACTATGTATATCATTTGTTCTATACCAGGTATACTTATGTACTACCTTATGTTAAAAAAAAATGTTACACAATTCTTTCAGCCTACATCCATTATCATTCATTCGTGGTACATCATGCTTCCTCAACACCTCATCCTTTGGACCCATAACTTTCCCATTCCCCCCTTTTATCACAAACATTTTGTAACAGTCAGGCACCCTTCCGATTACACTATCAAGCTCTCTCCAGAAACTTTCTTTCTCATCTTCACACGGCGTTACCGGGAGTTACCTGGAAAAACTATCGATATGGTTTCATGGAATGAGGTACAAACCTGAATTGTCGGATTCAAGTTACATGATGCTATTTGACAATGCAACTCCAAATCAATGTCAAATAAATATAAAATTCAACGCTTCTATAGGAGTTATTTTACTTTAATCATTGCTATACTTTTACGAGACCTAGTCAAGCAAGTTTCCTAACATTATATTATTTGTATCGATTTCTTTTTAATTTAGAGATCTATCATCTATTTGTGACTCGCAATTTAACCTTTACAGATGTAATAATTTAACTAAATGAACATATAAGAGTCGTTTTCCAGCTTCTGATTGAAAAAAGGCGACTGCAAAATCCCTTATTTCCCAATGGAAAAAGAACCCGTCATCTCTACATGACAGTACTTCAAAGAAGTCAACTTACCTGACTGGATGCTTCGTAATTATGACATCCGTACAGACCTAAATTGTACGTAGACTTTTCGTCCCTCTGCAAATTGTCGAGACAAATGTCGGACTCACTCGCCTTGTTCCTTAACTTCACAAGAGAGAAAGGCAAACAAATGATTTTAAAGAACTTAAATAAGAGGTAAGGCTACAGTGAAGTTTTTAAAATTCTAATTTCCCGAGTCGAATGCAAAGTACTTGGATTGAGTACCAAGGTGTCAGTTTAAGTGAAAAGCCTAATGTGCGAATACAAAAATACCAAAACCGGAAGAACTTTGAATATCGTTACATGCATTTAAATAAATTGTTAGGGTTGATAAGACCAGTTTATGAGAGCAGAGATTTAATTAAAGTTTGAACCTTAAGGATAGCACGATACTAACCACCTTTAAAATAGTCTTAACCTATTAAACATCATGCTTTTACCCTCACCTTCCGAACATAAAGCCTGAAATTAGTCACCTACTCGCTTAATAACTGTCAGTCTTTCAGAAAGTGGAGGTCACCGTAAAATCTTTAGAAGCAATTCACAAGAATTTTTCAAGTACTCTGACACAGAGAACGACATTTTTAAATGTGTCGTTCTTCTCGAGTCTTACTGCAAATGGAGGCAATAAATATTCATGTTTCATATTCGTGAGTAATTTTAGTTCGAGGCTTCGAGCATAAGATAGAGTGAAAACGAATAATGCGGACTGTTAAACGACCGTTATAATGAAATAGATAGCATACGAAAGAGCACAGTTGAAACGTGACAAACCTGGTTAGTCGACTGAGGCTCTTCCAAAATAAAAAAAAAGTCTGAACCTAAAACTGAGCTTAAATTTAGTCTTTTAAGAGAACAGTAACGCGCGACCGATTCATCTACAAACCTCATTACGCAAGGGTGCGAGGGAGCAATCGTACAGTGCCAATTTGTACTCGTTATTGTCGAGGTCTTCCCTCTCCAAAGTGTCCAGGCAGAGGGAGGAGGAAGCTAAGTTTCGCACCTGTTAAGTCACGCAATTTTATAGCAAGTCACAATAAAGTCGGGTCGCCTTACTACCTAAAAAACTTCACTGGAGCATTTTGTATTATTTTCACGATTCTATTGTTAGTCCATACACTGTACAATTACATTGAACAACAAATTTTTACTTTTATTCTGTCTCAGCAACAGACAAAGCTGGTCTATATGAAGTCAACGCTGCTGATTCCGAAAATGTTATTCATTTTGGCGTATCACGCATAGTTTCCATGAAATCTTAAAAAATATACAATTATTGTATATAATTAATTAAATATTATACAAAATATAAAAAAATATTAACATCACACATACTATAAGAGTAGCAATACACACGACGTAATAAGACAAACATCACACGTAGTCAGAGTGGCGAGATAATGAAATAAATTAACAGCTTTTACTACAAAAATTAAATATTTTTTCCAAAACGAAAAATGGAAATTTCTCAAAAACTATAGGTTATAGGGAAATAATAATATACCATTTTTGTAATCAGCGTTAAAAATTCTATAATAATGACGAAACTTTTCCCGAGACAAAATCATTGTTGAACAGTGTTGTTATTAGTTATTTCTTATTTGTTATATTACTAATTTGATTTAGAATAGTTTAAAGCGGGTATTTACATTAGATTACCTAAAATACATGCAACAACTAAAGATGTTTAATACTGAAGTACACCTACCAGCAAATAATTAAAGATAAATGAATAAACCAAAACCTTAAAACGGAGTCAAATGGTATTCATAATATTTTTTAAGACCTTGGATACCACAATTCTACGCACAAGGATTAACAAACTATATCACAGAAAATATTCAGCAATAAAATTTTCAAAGCAAACACAGTTTACGAGTTAATGCAGAAGAAAGAATTAAAACTTTACTGAAGATTCATTGAATCTTATTTAATCTTTTAATACACAGCACCCACTTTACCGAGTTTATTCCTTTCAAAGGGAACGTGTTCAAAAGTTGTAAACTCGCTTGTTAAGTATTTATCTTACTGAAACTCGCAAATAAATGAAGAAAGATCAATGACATTACTGTAAGTAAATGTGTAGTGGTGGTTACAGGATATTAAGGTCGAAAACCTTCATTCTTAACCTTTACCCTTTGCGCTGTCAATTATTACTCAAATGTTTTCCCTCTAATCAACGTTAACTTGATTGTATTTTAAGGCATTATGCTGTTATACGATGAAATTGAGTTTAGCCTTTATTAAATCTTTTAAGAATAAATAAGCTAACTTTCCTCCATTAGCGAGTATTACATCAAATACTTATTCCTATAAATGTCTAATGCTTCCTATTTTTATCCTAGATTCCAGCAGAAACTCACCCTTCCATATGCGACGGCGTTTTCGTCCAAGATGAACTTCTGAGGTAGGATGTTGTCCAAGTACCATTTGAAAGAATTGCATTTTAGGCGTTTCCGCAACTCGGTCCTTTCGGATACGTCGCCCCATTCGGCATTCTGCTCAGGGAAAGAGGGAGTTTATTCCTTCCAGACTGGGAGGCGTTAGAATCCATCAATCACAGACATTTTACTGGCCAACTTTTGTGCTAAGATGAACTTCGGCAAAAACTTTAAACTGAAGACCCTTTCATTACATTTTGCTGATTTTGTTTTTAATTGAATAACCTTTATCGATAAAATAAGTAGTTTTACAATTTTTGTTTTAACAAATAATTGTAAGATTGGACTATTTTATTTAATTTGGCTCTTAATTAAAAATAAATGGCCTACGATGGTTTCGTTGTCTGAAATATTTTATCACTTTTATAGTAATTTTTGCACGCTGATTCCGAAAATAATATTAATTTTTTGCAATCACGTAGAGATTTTTCACAAAATGTCATATTACATATGTAAGTAATTTTCATTAAAATTGACTCAATTAAATTTTGATTAAAAACTACTGCATATAAATGCTTCCAGATCAGGTGACGTCATAGCGTCTTCTAGAACATTCGAGAAACGCACCGCTAGTATATACAAGTGATTGACAAGCCACGAGATGAGTCAGTCTGTCTAGTCACGCAGGGGTGGGCAACCCTGTCGCCAATCGCCACAAGTGGCGAATTGGCCTTGTGAGTGTGGCGAATTTGAGTTTGCCTTGTTTTGGCCCTAACAATAAAATGCAACAAACCCTTTTCTCGACAGTGTACTGGTTGCAATTTAACATTTTCTATTCCATTCTCAGACTGACTCACTGACGCAATACTACCAGCTGATACTCTCCGCCACTATTTGATTCAGTCAGGGCCCGACCGTGAGTAGGTGGGTGTGGTTGCTTCTGTTTCGAGTGTTATTTTTACATTTTCCTCTGCCCCAGTCGTTAACAAAGTATTTTCTGTATTGTTATAATTAATTTCAACATTTTCATCGTAATGATGGATAAGTGGATTATTTGAAAACGAGGTGAACCAGCAGATGATAATGCCGAGCTAAGTAATGTAAACAAACTCACTGATTTAGAAGTTAGTGTTAATAGGGGAAAGACGGCGAATGAAAAAATGTGACACGATTTCAAAAAAGCTGCGAGCTGGAATTTATAGTGATGCGAGTAAATGAAAAGCCGGTATGCCTTCCATGTAAAAACGTTTTCAGTGAAAATAAGGCAGACAGTTTGAAGAAACCACATTGAGTTCAAATATTCAGTCAACATTTTTGAGACTTCTCAAACAAAATCATTGTGAAATTTCGCATTAAATTTTCTCATTTTTTTCATCATTTGTGTATAAAGCAGTTGTGAGTAGTCAAAATGTACATGTTTTGAATAAACTCGTTTAAACAGTTTTTCATTTTATATTTCGATTTATCAACCTATTTTCTCAACTTATGCACGGTGTGGCGAATTTTACTTTCATTCGCCATACCTGTGGCTAAATTGAAGAAATGGTTGCCCATCACTGGCTCTAGTGCGTGCGAGGTTATCGTTCTTTATTATTCAAAGGTGACTAAATTTCTTTTGAAATGTGTTTATTTGTCGCTATGGCAACCAGAGGGTGTGTAAATAGCCCAAACATTTTCTGTTATATTTGTGGAAAATTTACTGTGAAAATACAAAGGCGATATTTTACAGACCGTCAAGAAAGCATCCTATGCGTACTTCGGAATGAAACTTGGGGATCAAGACAAATCATGGGCTCCACATAAAGTTTGCAGTGTTTGTATTGACTGTGGAGTAAAGGTTAAAAGGATTCTTTACCTTTTGGGATTCCAATGGTCTGGCGTGAGCCTAGAAATCACAGCAATGACTGCTTTTTTGTTCATGTAACGTGCAAGGCTACAATATTAAAAATAAAAAGAAATTTCTTATCCAAACTTTGTCTGCTATAAGACCTGTTACACCTGTGCCTACTAAATCAAATACTCTTGATATAACTTCATCTGATTGGGTGTCTGATGACGATGGAAACGATGATATTGATTGTTTTCAAACCGAAACATCTGGTGAACCCCAATTGCTTACACAAAGTGAACTTAATGATTTGGTAAGAGATTTCTCTCTCCCGAAGGATTCTTCAGAGATTTTGGGATCCAGACTTCGTGCAAAGAACTTGCTTTCTCCTGGGACGTCATTTTACTGGTACAGAAATCGAGAAGAATAATTCATCCAATATTTTTCTCAAGGAAATTCACTGGTATATTGCAACAATGTTTCCGAACTAATACTTAAGTTAGGCGCTGCAGTCTATGACCCAAATGAGTGGAGACTTTTCATTGATTCCTCCATAAGAAGTCTAAAAGGCGTCCTTTCACAACGGTAACTTGTATGTATCCGTTCCTGTGGCTCATTCGGTTCACTTGAAGGAAACGTATGAAAATCTTGAGCTTCTTCTAGCTAAGGTTAAATACAAAGAACACGGATGGCTACTTTGTGGAGACTTAAAAGTGATTTGTATGTTGTTAGGTCAACAACAGGCTATACGAAATTTCCATGTTTTTTGTGTGAATGGGATAGCCGAGCAAAAACTCAGCACTGGATAAAAAAGGAATGGCCACGCACAGGGCCGCCGAGAGCTGCCCCGGGCCCCGGGGAAGAATTGGTATATGGCCCCACCCCCCACCCCCCGTTTACTCTATTTTATTATGAATGTTTTTTGTGTACATAAGCAAACTGATCATATGTCCAAGTCACTATTCAAAACATACAGTATGAATAAACAATTCGGAAGAAAATGACAATTTTATTTTTCAAATCAATTATATTAATTCCTATCATCAAACAATTTACAAATGCAGTACCAGTCCATGCAGGTAAGGCAATTGTTTACTGCAAGATTTTCATAATTAGAAGTGTACTTTCTTTGCCTTCTCTCCAGCAAAGTGGTAAATGATTCTGATGAAATTTAAAGTACGGGCTAACTGGCCTTCAATTACAATGGTTTCCAGATCTGTCAGTCGGTCTTGGGCATTGGTGGACCGCAGATAATATTTTATCTGTTTCATGGGCTCCACATAAAGTTTGCAGTGTTTGTATTGAGCAACTTAGATTGTGGAGTAAAGGTAAAAAGGATTATATTTCCTCTGTTATTTAATGCAAAGAATTAAAAAAATCAACCAACCCGATCATCCAAGCTATCCATGAGTCCTGCCATTTATCCTCTAAGCTATGGACTTCTTGGTACGAAAACGTCTGTCTGTAGCTCCACTTAACTTCATTACAGTATTATTTCTAATCAATTGTATATATTTCTATCCTTAGTGAACTGTCATTGTATTAATAATATTTGTCATATGGACTGTAGTCTGCCAATAAACGTTTTCGTTTTCATTTAATCAATTGCTTTAATAATATTTTTAGATTTTATCCCCCCCCCTCTTTCCGGGCCCCGGGGATTTAACCCGGCTTCCCAGCCTTCTCGGCGGCCCTGGCCACGCAGTCAACCTGACACCTGGTATAATGCTTTGGACGAAGATAGAGGTTGTTTTAAGTATGTGTGTGGTAAATTCCCAACTCTTTCGGAAGCAAAACTGAAAAGGAATTTTCGTTGGTCCCCAGATTAGAAAACTGACTTTGGATGAACATTTTGAAAGAACAATGAACAATCTTGAAAAAGAAGCGTGGATTGCTTTTAAGGACGTTATCAGCAAATTTTTGGGGAACAAGGACTAAAATTACCAAAACATTTGAACATGCTAAATAAGTTCAGAGTTGGGTTGTAAATATGAGTTTAAAATTACATTTCTTACATTCACACTTGGATTACTTCCCTGAGAATCCCGGAGCACTCGGCGAAGAAACAAGGAGAACGGTTTCACCAAGACATCAAAGAAATGAAGAGTTATCAGGAAAGGTGGGACATCAGCATGATGGCTGATTACTGATTACTGATTACTGCTGGATGTTGAAACGGGATACTCCAGAATTATTACATAAAAGAAAAGGAACAACGCGTACATTCGAGACTACGTAAAAGGCATAGATCTCAAGAAAACTCGGGACAAATAAAGATGAATAGGTAATTGACGTTAATAGTCTTCTTTCTTTTTAAAGTTGTTTGCATTTGTAATTAGTATAACAAAGCGAAATAGGTACCTAATGTAAATTGAAATAAATATTTATTTTCGTTTTTTTTCTCCTTCCAGTTTGCAGAAAATCCTTACGTGATAGAAAAAATGGACACCTTATTCGAAATCAGTGTAGTTGAATTATATAAAATCAGTTATTAGTAAAACAACAACTCTTTATAAAGTTCTCATTCGCAGGGCTGTGTAATATATAAATCATAAGAACTATTAACGTATTAATTTTATCGCGATTTCAACTTGGTTTTAAACGAACTTACATTCGTAATAATTTTTTTATATCAATATTTAAATCCTTCCATAGTTTCCAGTCCAAAGAAAATGGGTAATTTTTGAGATGAAGACCTAAATTGGGGATGAACATGCTTTAATCTATTTCTGGTGTGACACGGGTGGATTTCTCGAGTTACAAAATATTTATTTACCCATTTAAGTTAATGATTTTGTTCTTACACTTGTAAATAAAAAAGTGTGCCAGTTTGATTACACATTTGAGCTTTAATAGTTTTAGTTCTTTAAATAATGTACTAGAATGATCATGGAAATCATCATCATCGGGCCCGACATGAAAAATAGTTTAAAACGCCGGCCCGTGGTAAAAAATAACTTAAACGTCTTTTATTGTAACGCAGGTAGTATTAGAAACAAACAAATTTAAGGCGATAATTTATTCCGGCAACTACGATATAGTTGCTATCACTGAAACGTGGTTAAATACCGTGACTCGGGACTTGTTGGGGGAACTTGATATACCGGGTTTTAAACTCTACTAATGATAGGTTACATAGGATTGGTGGCGGCGTTTTGCTGTACATTCTTAATTCCTTTAGGGCTATCGAGGTTAAGATAGATTTTCCGGCAGCAATTAATGTAATATGCGTTGAAGTTAGGGCGCGGTTATTAGTTTTAATTTTGTTGTTGTTTATAGACCTCCCGTTCAACCCCTCGATACCGATACTAGATTTTACTCACTTCTTGGTAACTTTATTGACAATCGGAAGAGTATAATTGTCGGAGACTTTAACTGCCCTAATGTTAATTACGAGACTTTTACTGGTAATGAGGAGGGTTTGAGATTGATTGAGTTCATGGTGACAATATTTTAGATTTGGTGATGACGAACGGCGAAAATATAGTCAAAGGTTTAGAAGTAGGCTAGAGTTTAGGATGTAGTGATCATCAAATTCTTAGGTTTAAGTTAGTGATAGAAAACACTAAGGATAGTAACATAATAGAAGTCCCTAATTTTCGTAGGGCTAATTTTGATAGTTTTGCGGATACGATGATAGTAGTGGACTGGGATAACTTATTTATGGGTAATGACAAATTTTCAACGGGAGGCGTTTAAAGAAAGTTTTATGAATATTGAAAGGAAGTTTATTCCTCGTAGGCCCAAGCGCGCTAGAAATCATGGTAGGCCCAAGTGATGGACTAGGGAAATAGGCGAGTTCATAAACGAGCGTAACAGAACGTATAGACTTAATAAGAGCAATGGCACGGCAGCTAACTTTAATAGATATATCAAGCTTAGAAGTCAGGTTAAAAGATCAGCTAGGAATGCTAAGCGTAATTTAGAGATACTTATAGGTGCGGATAGTAAACAAAATCCAAAAACGTTTTTTGAATAGGTCAATAATCGTAAACCGATAAAAGATAACATAGGCCCTCTAGTGGATGTTAACGGCGCTTTGGCTTCTGACGTTCAGGCGATGGCGGGCGGGTATTTTCAATAACTTTTTTGCGACAGTCTTTACCGTAGAAGACTTAAATAATGTTCCCGACGTGGACGATATCGTTCCATTTAGTAGCAAGACTATTTTTGAAGGAATAACTGTTTACGAGGGTCAGATTGCGCATTATATCGATAGGCTAAAATTTAGCAAGGCTCCAGGCCCTGACGCTTTTTATCCCAGACATTTGAAAGACGTCATCGTAGGCCCCTTAACGAAGATTTTTAATCAGTCACTCGAAACGGGGATTATTCCTGAAGACTTCAAATTAGCTAACGTCACACCCATTTTCAAAAAAGGCGACTGCACAGTAGCTAGCAATTATAGGCCCATTAGCTTAACGTAAATTGTCGGTAAACTTTTGGAATCTGTAGTTAGGGATCGTATCATCGATCACTTAGAAAGTAGAGATTTGATTAATAGTAGTCAGCATGGGTTTCGACGCCACAAATCTTAACTAATTTGTTAGAATTTTATAACGAAATAGTGCGCGAATACGATAGGCAGAGAACGGCTGACGTTATTTATTTAGATTTTAAAAAGGCGTTCGATACAGTTCTGCATAGAAGATTAATTGCGAAGGTTAAAGCGCACGGTATACGCGGTCAGGTAGCTAACTGGTTAGAGGAATGGTTTCGTGCTAGGAGACAGAGGGTCGTTGTTAATGGTAGTGAATCGGGGTGGTTGGATGTAGGTAGCGGTGTTCCTCAGGGTTCAGTGTAGGCCCATTGCTATTCGTAATTTACATTAACGACATAGATGTAGGATTGACTAGTAACGTGTCAAAATTCGCGGACGATACTAAAATAGGCGTTAAGGTTGTTAACGAGGACTATAGAAAAGGCTCCAAGACGATGTGAATAGGATTATGGAGGGGACGGATAAGTGGCAGATGCAATTTAACGTAGACAAATGTAAAGTTTTGCATATAGGTTCTCGTAACAATAATTACACGTACACGATGGATGATAGAGAGTTAGCGAGCGTTGACGAGGAAGTAGATTTAGGCGTACTCGTATCTAAGGATTTAAAAGTTAGGAACCAGTGCCTGGAGTCTTGCGCAAAAGCTAATAGGATGTTAGGCTTCAGAGCGCGTAATTTCGAATTTAAATCGAAGGATATTATATTGCCCCTTTACAAGTCCCTAGTCAGGCCTCATTTAGAATATGCCGTTCAGTTTTGGTGCCCGTATTTGTGCGAGAATATTGATAGTTTAGAAAGGGTTCAACGTCGTGCCACGAAACTAATTCCGTCATTGCGCAACAAGCCTTATGAACATAGGATTAAAGAGTTAGACTTGCATTCACTCGAAACGGAGATAAAGGGGGGAGCTTATTGAAGTTTTCAGAATCGTTAATAACATCGATAACATAAATTCTGACAAACTGTTCACTTTCGATAATAGCAATCAGGGATGGGGTCAAATACGTATTTGTATTTACAAATACACAAAAATGGATGCTTGCATTTGTATGAGAATTTAAAAAGCTGCATATTTGTATTTGAATTTGAGCCTTTTATTTGCCGTATTTGCTTCAAATACAGTCAAATACACTAAAGTAATATAACTGTGCATATAACTACAAATTGATATGAACAGTAAAAATCAAACATTGAGAAATATGAATTTATTTTCTTTAATTATGCAAAAGTGCAGAAATATCAAGGTGTGAAATAATTTTCTCTAATAAAAATAATAAAGAAGAGGAATTTGTTACTTTTCTTGCCTTGGTGTGAAAATGAAGTCTACTTTGATAAGAGCCAAAGTATTGCAATGTTAAGTTTTATACAATAAGTACTATACCAGTATTGTCTTACTTGAGGGGTAGCTGAAGTCAAGTAAATATTATCCGTTTATATTTAGGATGAAATTAGTACGAAATTTGCAAATACAGTAAAAATTGTATTTGCATTTTATTTGAAGCTTCATATTTGTATTTATATTTGTATTTGAGGATTTATAAATTCGAATATTTGTATCTGTATTTGAATTTGGCCGTAAAAAAAATAGTGTATTTGTATCTATATTTGTATTTGGGCAATTGTATTTGACCCCATCCCTGATAGCAATACTCATAATAACGGATTTAAGTTGCGTGGCAGACGTTTCATTACTAATATCGCTAAAAACTTCTTTACGTTTAAAGTAATTGATAAATGGAATAATCTTCCCGCGTCAGTCGTTAACTCTACCAGCGTTAATATGTTTAAGAACCGTTTAGATAGGTAGGCATTTTAAAAGTATTAACGCTCTTTAAAATAAAGAAAAAATTAGCAAAAGGAGCTCTGGGTGTGGCGATCGAGGATGAGTCTGTTGACGATTAATGCCAGCTTGTGACATACCAGCGTGTAATATGCCAGCAAAAAAAAAAAATAGAAAAAAAAATTAGACTAACACGAACGTAGATGTAGCTCGTAGCGTAAACTAACCCACTTTTTGTTTAACTTTACCTACTTTTTTTTTTTCTCTTTCTTATCCTCTCCTTACTCGCATGTCTGTAACTCTCTTTACTTGCATGTCTGTAGTTTGCATGGTATGACAGTGAGTTAAGACTGTTTGCATGGTTTGTAAGCGTTCTTATTTTACTTCTTTTCATCTTTCACCCCTCTCCTATTCTCTTCGACTATTTTTCTGACTTGTCGGCAGTGGCCGGCGGATGATGATGGGGAGTTTTTTTCTCTTTTTCTGAATGAATGTTAACCGACGAATGATAGGTGTTGCTACTTACTTAACCCTTATTTTCTTCTCTTAACCCCCTACTCTTTCCTTTCTGTCGGGCTAACCTTAGAGTGGATCTTAGGGTCTTTGTTAGCCTTAGCTTCTGTAGATCACCTTATTGCTCGTTTTTGGATGACAAAGATTCTCTTTAGTGTGTTGTTACCCGAGTTTCCCCAAACAAGGGTGCAGTACGTTATACTCGTACAAGGAAGAACAAGAGTCTGATACGGAGTTAATAAAACCTGTTTAGGGACTACATTTCAAAGTTTCAACATTATAGTAACGCTTCTCGAAGTCGTCTTTGTAATATAATTTACACGATCACTTCACTGCAAATTTTTGTCTAGCATTACACTAAGAAATTTTGTTACAGTACACTCCTTTACAGCAGTTTCAACATTTCTTTTCACGATTTTTCGAAAAATTTGGTGAACACAGATAATGAGCACATTGACCTACAATTAGTTGTTAGTGCAGGATCACCGTACCAATAATATTCCGGACCTCATTAGAAGTAGCAGGAACAAAAAATAGTTTAGTGGGCTGGGTGACATTCTAACGGTGAGTAATCATTATTTAGTAACGGTGAGTGAAGCGTATCAGCTACTGAAGTAAAATGGCTCTTTTAAAAGAGTACCATAGAAGTATCATCAGTAATTTCTTTATCACCAACATTTAGCTTTTCTATTGAAATTTTCTTAATTTGCTTTCCGAGAAGACTGTTTATGGTTGTCAAAGTGTTTTTCATGTCTCGTTTATGTTTGGAAAATTGATTGTTATAATAAGTTTTATTTTGAAATTTTTATTATTTCAGTTAATTTGTTTTTATATTAAGGATAGTGTACTTTAAGAATTTTACTTTGTAATTGCAATTTGAATAATTTATCTGTTCTTTATTGGAGTGACGATTCATGGAGTGATCCATGGATTTGCAACACTTTTGGGCTAAACTGTTTTCCTCAAAGGAAATAAAGTGTTAAAAATATGGAATAAGGTGTCACAGAAGAACTGAAACATATGATATGAATCATTCATAGGTTCATCACGGTCGAGTAGAGTATTTTCCTACAGCCCCAATAAATTTTATTTTGTTAACCTCTGAAAATATTCTGTGATCAATAGTTGTCTTATTTGCAACCTGAACAATGTTATCGTATATAGTGTAAATAGGATAATGATCACTGATGTTTGTGTTATAATTCCAGAAATTACGAAGCATTGCTATCTACAAATACATCATCAATTGTAGATTCTGTTGTTCGATTACCATCGTTGCAGACTTGGGTCGCTCAGTTGGTTACGGTAGTGGACTCCGAGCGCTGGCATCGAGTGAAGTTGAGTTGGGTTGGCCGCTTATTTAATTTCTGCTCTGGCTCAAGTGACCCTCAAGAGAGACTTCCAAAAAAGCATTTAGTACCTCAAAAACTAAGACGGTTAAAGACTCGCAAGTAATAAAAGTTAGCCCTGAGGGAAAGAGCACTCCTACCAGGCACGTCCCTCGGGTGGCGGATGGGGGAACCGAAAGTTCTAGGACTGCTCCGAATATACAGAATAAGGAGCCACGGACCAAACAAGCAACAGAGGGATGGCAGACCGGCTGCTTTATTTGACAAGAAACCCTATGATGATGGCGCATACCGCGTACGGGCGAACCGACGCACCTTCCCTTCCTGGCCCACAGGAGGGGAGGTGACAAACGAGAAGAACCTGGAGCGAAGACGTCATCTGGGGGACCCGACCCGGCTTTAAGCCGGATGGGATATAAGTCCAGTCAAAAGTTAACTTGTACTATTGCTTCTTGAAAGGAAACTGTTCCAAGTCACAAACCTAACGGGGTTCACTTTACTTGGTTTTATGTCCACGGAAATAATAGAGTGGTTTTTTCTTCATCTTCATTCAAAGCCTACTATTAAAGATTATTGCTTTACCACTTACTATTAACCCTTAAAGGTTCTCAAATTTCCACTCCGGAGTCGCACAGTGTTTGTTCATTTTTTTTCTATTTTACTTCGCCAAACTAAAGGTAGTGTCCAATTAAACTTTTAAGTATTTATTAGTACTAGTAAGGCGACTATGGCACTTCTTCCTACGGGTTTCCGCAGAAAAACTAAAGTGTTTTCCTCTTTTGTACACAATGTATACAAGGTCAGTGTCTACGTAAAGAGGGGTAGTTTGGTAGTTTACATAAAAATGATTAAATGTCTTTTCCCTTTTAAGGTAATGTATTCCACTAGCAAATTAATTTTATTTTCTGTACCTTTTACATATATCGTCGTAGGTACAATAAGTAGGTTTGCGAAAGTCGATCTACTTTATGGTTTCGGTGAAAATATACAGTACAGTACTCGAGTCTTCGCTATAGACGCAAATGCATTAATTTGAAGCAAGGACAAACACTCGCTTTGAAGTAAACCGTAAGTGAGCAATTTACTAACTTACGAATAAAGGTCAGTTAAAAAGTAATAAATAAAAGTTACAAGTTAACTAGTTATTAATAACATGCAAAACCGTAGTAACCCTTAAAATTAAAAATCACAAGCTGGTAAATTCGTTAAAATTTATTAATATCTTATCTTTTACTTCAAGTAATGTAAAGTAAGATTTGTATGTTCAGCAAACTCAAAGATAGACACTGTTCACGGCTTATGTTTTAGTCTATATTCTTATAAAATTAAACAAGAACGAAGATAAGCCCTTACAGAGGATTATTGTTTTAGGAAATATCTTGGCAGAAAACATATATGTACGTGTATTTTAAGGTTCGTTCAAGTGAGGCTGTTTGACCATATTACATTCAACTCCCTTGCCTTTATAAGTATACTTAAACCGACATTAAGTTTGGAGAGTAGTCGGATGGAGGTTCGTTATCTGCGTGCAAATTATGTAGCGACCCGTGGTTCGGATCCCATTTAAAGCTGTAGGTCCCCTCTGTCATATGACCTTAGGTATTGCGAAGGAAGTTAAACCACCCAACTGAACATCATCAACATTATAAAATAAAAAGATGCCCAAGCGCATTAACCGCACTTTTTGGAGGGTTCTTGTTGGGGGAATCGGTTAGAAAGGCTGACTGAAACCGCGTGTGGCGAGTTTGAGTCCCACTACTTCCTAGTTTTCCACTTTATTGCCTTTTTCGTTGAATGATTGTTGCATATGAATGTCGGCACATCACAACAAAAAGCGACTGTATGATGGAGATCTCTGCGCGTCACAGAGTTGGATATTGGGCTGAGAGTCGAATCTTTGGAAAAATATTCTCCCACGAGCGACCAAAGAAGCCTCGAACTTGGCACAGCGCGCCCACCAACGCTGCCTTCGGGTTTATGTGGGCTCGTTTGTCGGCGTGTAATATCAAAGGCATAACTGAGGATGCAAAGAGGGTGCTGCAAGTGGACAAGATTTGTTGGAACGGACGTTTCATTTAGTTTGTTTGAGCAAAACGTAGATGAAAAGGAATGATGTGGAATGAGAAGGAATGAAAGGAAGGAGTCTACCAAAATTTGAAAATCAGATTTTATGACTGACCTTTTTATTTAATTTCTATTACTTTTTTATGACCAATAATTATGACTTTTATATGATACAGAACGAATAAAATTAGTACCGAAATACAATGCATTTATTTAAGAAACTTTAAAACATTTCCAGTCTTTAACCAAATGCAGGAATGGATAGCACAATGTGGAGATTGCGCGTTTTTATTCGTTTAGCTTTGAACTCAACGAGGAAAAAGGTCGGATTTTATTGAAAAATAAATTAGTTAGCATCCTTGAGGCAGTTAAGTTGTTTCTAAATAATGTTAATAGATGCACTGGTCTCCTCACTCAGTTGTTTCTTCTTCTCTAACAGCTCCCTAATTTGAACAGCTTTCCTTTTTTCTCCGACTTTCTTTAACTCTTCTTCCTAAGTAGTTCTTTACGAGCAGCAAGATTTTTTCAGTTACGTCTCCCACTTAGAGGCGTTTATTGATTATAGAATATGTATAGATTTTATGACTCCAACACAAAATTTATGACTTTTAATGACTTTTTTATGACTTCCAAATTTATGACATGTTTAGACTTTTACGACCTGGTAGACACCATGTGAAAGGTGTGAAATAGAGTATGGAGAAGGAAAAAGAAGGGGGTTGCTTTACAAATGAAAAATGATAGCATACACTTAAGGAGTATAAATGCGTTGATTGTACATGTCTGTATGCCAAGATGAAATTTAATAGAATGAGAAGTAGCAGTGATTGTTGCATATGCGTCAAGTGATGACAGATGTACGAGTATATAAAAGGAGGATGATGATTTCTGGAATGTGGTTAGAAGCATGGGGAATACGTATAGAATGACTGTAATGGGTGATCTGAATGAGAAAATGGAAGTTGGCCAGAGTCGAGAAACATGGTGTGGCCCGAATGAATGCCGAGAGAATAATTGTGGAAAGCAGCCTGCGTCTTATAAATACACACTTCCAGTACAAGGACAACCATAAGTATACGCGTTATGGAGAGAAGCAGAGGTGAGAGTTGAGAAGAGTATGATGGATCATGCGTTACTGAGTAAAGATATGCTGACAGATGTTTGCTATATAAAAGCTGGTCACAGGTTAATGGAAGTTTGTCAGATCATGTGTAAAGTTAAGCCTGATGGGTGTTTAGTCAAAAAGGAAGAAAGACCAAATTCGAAGGTAGTAACAAAGTATAAAAGAGTACAGAAAGTCTTTGGAAAGATAATGAACAAATAGATGCACAGAATAAATGAGAGGTACACAAGAAATATTTAGTATGAAGACTGCAGTTAAGAAAAATTGATACGCGACATAAGAAAAACATGGGAAAGCGAGTGCTCCAGATGACTGGCTAGAAGCTGTAAAGTATTACAGGGTGTATAAATCTTTTAAGTACAGATAAGCGAGTGTGTGTGTTTGGTAATAAACAGGGTAAACTAAATTACAGACTCCTTTGGTTAGATATGAACAAGGCAGATTTAGGAAAGACACACCTGATTGAAAAACTGGGTGATAAGAAAAAGGTGCATACGGCATTTATGGATTTTGAAAAAGCATATGATAAAGTGAACAGGCCTGCTTGTGTCAGATGCTTAGAATGTACGATTATTAAGTTGAATGCAGTGAGAAGTTATGTATGTATTAGTGTTTGTGTAAGGGTTAAGAGTGAGTTCAGTATTAATGTTGGAATATGACGAGATGTCGCCATGGTTGTTTAACCCTTTAAACCCTGAATTTTTTGTAGGGTTAAGTTATGAATGCTTGTATTTGAAACGTTAGCAATTTGTACCTTCAGTCCTTAAAGGGTTAATGTGTATATGGATAGGGACTAAAGCAAGACTGACAAAGTAGTAAACTTAAACGTGGAAAAGAATGAGTGGCGGTTGTCCAATCTTGTTTACGGATTGTGTGGTGCTTTAGGTGAATCAGAGAATGAATTAAGGAAATCAGTGACAAGCGAGATTATTGAAAGTTGATGTAAATAAAATTAAGGTTCTTAACACTGTGGGAGAAGTGGAATCAGCATGTAAGACTGTGGTAAATGGAAAAAATTTAGAGGTTGAAAGAAATTAAATATTTGGAGTTTTGAATAGCAAGAGGGGTTTACATTAAGGTGTGCTAGTGCCAACATAGACAGGCGCGGACTGGCCCCGGCGGCCCACCGGCCCGTGGCCGCGGGGCCCTAAATTTGTTCGACGTATTACTATATAAGACCTCAGGGGTGTTCACAGTGGTAAAAAAAAGTGCCAACACGGCAACGTACGTTGGCGACAAAACGGCATTAAAAATTTTCCACTTTTTTTAATACTAGTAAAATAATTGATATTTAAATGGTTTAGGATTATTAACTTTAGTTTATTCGTTGATAAATTATGTCCGTTTAAATAAATTTTTATTTAAATAAATTTATTTTATTTGTTGAAAATTAATTAAATAAATATGTTAAAAATCGCTATGTTGCCAAACGCATTTCTGAGATTTCTAGTATAACCAATCAGCACTCTAGGACACTATTTTTGACGCGAAAAATAAAATTAAGTAAATAAAGTAAATATTTTTTAAGCGGTGTTGCATTTGTGCTGGCGCGCCGACTTTTTGCTCTTGGTCTTTATAACGTGAGTAATTTACTGAATTTTTATTTAAGTAATTGTTAATTTCTTATATTTTTAAGCTTTAAACACACAAATATCTTAGGAGCTGAATAAAGGCCAGCAGGGCCCAGCCAGTTCAGCCTAGATCCCAAAAACCTGCATACCCAAACCTACAATTCACACCCCCAATAATTTCCTCATATACCTTTTTTCTAAACGCCTTTGAAAACGTTATTCATTGATATTGTGCGCTATATAAATATATATATTATTATTATTATCAGAGGCGTAACTAAAAGAAGAAAGGCCTGTGGCCTACTGTTGATAATGGGCCCCTCTGTAATAGTTTGAGTGAGTGACAGTTTAGTTTGGGATTGAAAAAAAGTACCTTTCTACTTCAACGTTTTCTATGATTTTCATGAGTAACTTTCATATTGTAATGCGCGCGCGCGCGCACACACACACACACACACATGCAAACCCACAAGAAAAAAGATTCCAAAGCCTTTCGTGTACTCAGAAGTACACCTCGTCATTCCCTGACTGCGTATTAATTAGATTTGATTGAGTTCAAAATTATATTAAAAACTCGCGGGGATTTACAGGTCATGATAAAATAACTAGTTTTTAAAACATCCATAAACACTTTTTGGGGGGCCCTCTCTGTGACACCTGGCCGGCGGAAATTTTTGAGCCAGTCCGCGCCTGAACATAGATGTATGGATACAAGACGTTTGTTTGTCATGACAGTTCACTATCGAAAGTGAGAGCAGTTGCAACAATTTAAAGTGTATGGTGTGTAAGACGGATTGACTGTATGAAAAATGAGGATGTTCAGGAAAGGTGTGGAGTGAAAATGTTACTGAAGATAAGAATAGAGGTTAGTATGTTACATTTGTATGGTCATCTGGAGAGCATGAATAATAAGATTGTGAAAAAATGTATAATAGTGTGTGTGTGTAGGTGTGAGAAGCAGAGTCAGATCGCAATAAAACATAGAAGGATGTAATTGGTAAATCTGAATAAACAGAGTTGATATAAAT
This sequence comes from Bathynomus jamesi, assembly GCA_023014485.1. NCBI lineage: Eukaryota > Metazoa > Arthropoda > Malacostraca > Isopoda > Cirolanidae > Bathynomus > Bathynomus jamesi. Next base: position 49,195 of record JAJOZX010000543.1, on the reverse strand, counting down.
GTGCCATAAGAGCTGACGAGAAACAGAGGAATGGAAGCGGTTTGTGACTGCCACAAGAGGTGTTATTAAAAAGTAACTGTGTGTGTGTGTGTGTGTGTGTGTGTGTGTGTGTGTGTGTGTGTGTGTGTGTGTGTGTTTTTCGGTTTCAAGTTCAAGCGACGTGCCCACCCATCGAGAACGGAAACATTATCAAAGAAAAACTTTTTCAATGTATTTATTTAATTTTTTAATTTCTGTTACGGCCTGGCAGACTCAGCATCGAAGAGCCTAATGTAGTTACGTTACTAAATGTGGCCGTAATTAACCAATCAAACGGAGGCAGTCCTTTAAAAACGGCTGCTGTGGAGATTAGCTTTAGCTCTCTGGAACTGTATGTACATGCTTTAGTACCCGAAGACAATTAAAGCCTAATAGTGCCTTCTAAACTTAACTTGTAGGTCTAACTCGCATAAAATTATAGACACTTTCACCAGAAATCAGTCCTATTCCTTCCAATCAAGTTGGTACCTTTAAATTACTCAACTACTCTTCAACTAGGGGTCATCGGAAGAACTCCCAATCAATAAAACCCTTACCCGTAACTCCGGTCTATAAAGGTAGAATAGTCGTTTATAGTCATCCATCCAGACCTCGGCGAGGCGGGCGGTGTTGAGTCCGTGCGTGTCTTTATTGCCAGGAAAGGTGTAAGGGTGGAAAGAGCGGAAGATGTGGCCCACGCGGGAACAGGGGATCGTCTCCAGAACCCCACCACACATCCACACCTGCAAGACAACTCGAATGCAACGATATTTTTCCGGAGTTAAGGACTATTTAAGTATTGAACACTATCATATATTAGCAAGGTAGTGCCATGTGCTTAACTTTAATGTTAAACTGGATTAGGTTAGATTAGCGAAGTTAGGTCACTATTTCCATGCGGTTCGACCGCTATTAACACCCGATTTAGGCTCATAATAGCCGGTTACTATCTTCAACTGATGTAAATACGAAAGGACTTGAAAATGATTACCCTGAACGACATTTCGAGGTTTTCTCCTCCCCAAACTTCCATCCCTTTGTCATAGCCGCCAATCTCCCAAAAGTAGTTCCTGTTAATTCCAAAGAGACCTCCAGCCATGGTTGGAGACCTGAAAACACATTTTATTGAAAATCCTTTCACTCTTACGAACAACTGCTTCATGAAATATGACAAAAACAAAGAACGATAACAGAAGAAACAACTACTACGAATAAATATTCCTTTGCATTTTCGATTACAGATTTTGAGATCGGAGGCTCATAGTTCACTTAAAAAGGACTTTCTTGATTCATTTTGAAGTCTCGTAAACTTAACTTTATTAGCGAGTCTAAACATGGTTTATCTTCGTCAATAAAAGTTTAAACTACGTCACTTGTCAGTTAACTGTAAATCAATGTTGTGCTCCCCTACTCTTTCCATACCTCGTTGGGGCGACTGGACTTCCCCTGCGCTTTTCTTCTGCCTCAGTCACGTCTATCCAGGTGAAATGGCCACTCCACGTGAATCCTCCTACCTGAGTGAAGAAAATTGCAATTTATTTTCAACAATAATCTTATGAAACGAATATAATCATAAGTAAAAGAAAACCAGTTCATTAGATAACACTTCAGTAATATTCACAGTACCGTAAACGTTTCGATACTTCATATATCATCTTTCAGCTGTACAATGAAAGCTATAGTCATTTTCCATTATTTTTTAATAAGTACTTACAGCCAGAATGGCCGTAATGGTTGAATTTTTGGAAGTAGCTACTTTCTAAACTAAAGTTCACACGCGCACAAACTGAAGTATTTTTAAAAAAGTAATGATTGGCGTGTTCAATACCTGGAAATACCTCCCATTGCCGCTGTAATACTCGAGCGTCTTATCGTCAATAACTTCGATGATAGGAACCACTACCGCTCTTCGGTTCTCCTTTATTCGCTGCAGGAGAGGCTCCATCCTTAACGGAAAATGGTTACAAATTAGATCCTCATAATATTCTCCAACAATATCCCCGACAGATGTGCTGGGATGAGCTTCTTGGGCTTCAGTAAACATTTCAAAGAGTATTGTTAACAAAAACATCATTTTGGAGGAATGAAAAATGTGAAAATACGATCAGCAAGCTCAATATTTGTACAAAATAAACAATGATTCCCATTGTCATTAGTACGGATAACCGTGATGGATGGTAATTACCGTTTTGGGTTTCTCTCTTATTAAGAGAACAGTAGGGTACCGCGCAAAACCCTTAAGCTACCCCTGAATAATATGGTTTTACATATTTAATGGAATGAATTTTGGTACCGTACTGAAACAACGTTGAATTTAATAGTTTTGAGAGTTCTAATTAAAAAGCTAACATCCGTGTCCCATATCCCCCCAAGGAAGTTGGGGTTAGGGGCCCGAGCCTGAGCTACCTTAGCTGGAGTCAATTAAAGGCGGGTGTCTGGCCAGCCGCTTCGTCGTGAAGTAGGATACAGAAAAGACAACTGGCCAGCCGTAGGCAGTACTGGAATTTGAACCCACAACTCAGACGTACCAGGCGGTGCCCCAATCGATCGAACTACAAGACGCTCTGATAATGCTATTTAAATTTTATTAATAAAAAATGTTGCCTACACGTAAAAAGTGTCGCTTGGCCTACATTAAATTTAATGGCTTCGTATTTTCATATCCTGAATAGCTGCAAGTTAAAAGACAAAATTTGAACAGCTAAAAGACTGAAAATGGAGGCGAACCGACGCAATTTAGGGGCTGCATTTCGGCACTTGAAGCGGGAGATCTGATGAGACTCGATAAAAGACTGGTAACCGACGGTACTTTGCTCTGTTCAAAGTTGGAATACAGGTGACCCAGTGTACCCTAACTTGGTAACCAATGGTACGAGCAGATACGATACATTTTTATTCCTTCGAGAAGACGACCAACAGGAGATGGGTTCGTTTTCCAGCGTAATAATGACCCTGAACATAGAGCTAAAGCGGTCAAACTGTACTTGCAACACAAAAAGAAAGGAGTGTCTGAACATTATGGACGGGGTTCCAAAATGAAGCTATGGGATTATTTGGTCAAAGAGAATAACTAGAAAATCATGGAGACACGTAATCCGACTGAGGTGAACCAAAGTTCTACAATACAATTAAAAGCTTTTGTTGATTATAGAAATTAGAATAAATAAATATATATTTATAGAAAAATACAAGCAGTAGCTGGCTATCGCTCGCGACCGTTGTACAACTTGGCCCTCCGGGAAGAAGTGGCTAAGCGACAAAAGTAAAAAAAAGCCGTCAATCTTGGCTGTGAAATGTGTGTGCATTTCTTCTCGTTTATTTATTTCTTCCTTTTTGTATGGGGATGTCAAAACTGAGCAGTATTCAAGTTTTGGTATGATTAGTGATCTCAGCAGGGGAATCATTACTGTCTTGTCCCTTCTTTTGAACGTTGTTAGTACCTGTCCTGCGACTCTCTTTGCTCTGTTTATTGCTATCTGATTTTTTGTCTCGGAATTTGGCATCATCGGTCATTATTACCCCCAAGTCGACCGCTTTCGTGCTTCTCTGAATTTCCTGTCTATCTGGAGCATAATATGCAGTCTGTTTAACTTCAAGCACTTGCGTTTTTTTGCGCGTTTTTTTGCGGTACTGCGGTACTACTACCGCACTACCAAACCGGTACCGCATAACGCAGTACCGCAAAGGATCGCTGAAAGTACAGCAGTACCGCTACCGCATTCAAATTTCCCGCGGTACTTTCCGCGGTACCGACCACACGGTAGTACCGCAGTACCGCAAAAAAAAAACGCAAGTGCCCAGCTCTGTATTTAAATACTGTCTAAGTTTAAGTTCCTTATTTCTACCATATCTCAAGAGCTGAAATTTCTCGGTGTTAAATGTCATTGTTGTCTTCTGACATTGTGTATATTTTACTCGTCCCCCTCTGCAAGGCCTCTACTTCATTTGCATCGCTGATTTTTCTGCTGATCTTTGCTGATCTTTGTATCGTCCGCAAAGGATGTTACTATACTGTTACTGTGTACTCCACTGTCTATGTCTGTTCGCATGATAATGAACAGGAGTGGGGCCAGTACTCAGAGCTGGGCAGTATTTAAATACATTTGTATTTAAATACGTATTTAAATACATTTGTGTATTTAGAACTGTATTTATAAATACATTGTTTTTCATGTATTTAAATATAGTACTTAAATACTTTAATGAGTATTTAAATACAATGTATTTAAATACTCAAAATATAAAAATGTAAATACTTTTACTGGTTTAATACACGTTCTGTACTAGCACAGTACGACGCGTCGACAGTGTAGTACAGCATGGTTCATGTTTCAACGTGTCAGTTCAATCAGTTGTGTGCCACTCTTAGTCGAAAACGGTTGATTTCTTTATCGTGTGCGTGTCATGGCTTCAACAAGCAAATCTGGTGAATCAAACAGTGATATATCTGCAGATAACAATTTAGTGCACCCTCTGTTTGATTTTGATGGAAAATACTTTAAAATTAAATCTAAAGACGGTAATAAGGTAAAGTGCACCTGCTTGCTGTGTAAACACGAAGTCTCTGCTGCAAGCAATGCTACAACGAATCTGTACACTCATCTGAAGGTAAGTGTTTTCTTAGACATCAAAAAATATCTTGAAATTGACCGAATAATCGTACAAAACGGCTCTGCCTTAAGTGGGCCTGTGTAACTAACTCGTTGCAATCAATCCAATTTGCGATGGAAAATTCATTGATGAAAAAGCTTTTAAAATCGTCTGATCTGTTCCTCCACTATGACACGACATTACCATCTTCGGCACCGGTAGAGCAAATATTCTCATTCGCGGGAATCACTTTGACTCCCAAAAGAAACTCTGTTTCAGACAAAACTTTTGAAAGATTGGTTTTGATCCGCAGCAACCGTGAAATAAAGAGAATTCGTAAGGTGCCTTATGTTTATGTTTACGTCTTATGTTTACGTTTATGTCTCATCTACTCATTAATTGTTACTCATTTTGCAATGATATAATGAGTATAATATGTCACTGGTTGAACATCGTAAGTTCTAAGTTCTTTTGTTTTTGTTTTGTTCTAAAAAGGGAAATATATAATCAGAAATTAGATTGTACTATTTCTTTATCCTTTATCAAGCATTTTATATTGTTGTTACTCATGAATTAGTGAATGCATATGTTAAAATTTGTATGTATTTAAAATGTATTTACAAATGTATTTAAATACAATTGATGTATTTTGTATTTAGTATCTAAATACATTCGTAAAATGTATTTAGTATTTAAATACATTTCTCCCATGTATTTAGTATTTAGTATTTAAATACATTCAATGTATTTATTGCCCAGCTCTGCCAGTACTGTACCTTGTGGTACTGAGCTGCGTACTTCCGATTCTGATACACCTTGAATTTTGACGACCAGATGTTCTCTGAGGAAGTTGTAGAGCCATTTTCCCACTTTGCCTGTCATTCCCGTATGTTTCATTTTATGCACCATGATCTACACCATGATCGCATTTATCGAAAGCTTTAGCAAAATCTGTGTATATGACATAGTTTTCATTGCCTTCAAGTGCATCTAGGATATTGTTATAGGCATGATCTTCCTGATCGGAATCCGTGCTGATTTTCGTTGAATTTTTTCAGTGTCTCCAAGAAGTCATAGATTTTCTCTGACTATTCTTTCAAATATTGGATCAATGAAAGAAAGCCACCCCCAGCCTTCTTTAGTTAGCTTTATAAGGCTAACTAACGAAAATATCACGACCTGACCTAACCTAACCAATCGTTAGGTCAACTGTACGCCCTTGACGATTGGTTAGGTTAGGTCGTTATATTTTCGTTAGTTAGCCTTATAAAGCTAACTAAAGAAGGCTGGGGGTGGCTTTCTTTCATTGATCCCAAATATTTTGTTGAGGTAGGACGTCAAAGGCGCGCGCACACACACACACACACACATATATATATATATATATATATATATATATATAGGGTGTTTCAGGAGGAAAAGTCAATACTTCGGGAGGTGATAGTATCGGTCATTGTGGGGAAAAAAGTTACTATGAACATGTGTCTAATTCTGAATGGTTACGGAGATAGAGCTGTTTGAATGTGATGCGCGCGCAGCTCTTCCTCCCCCCGCGGTGGTCCCATTCAATGGCCATCAAGGTCTCCAGACCTCTTTCCGTTAGATTATTGTTTGTGGAGGTGGATGAAAAGTCAAGTTTACAAAAGAAAGGTGGATACACGAGACGAATTGCTCGCGCGCATTTTGGATGCTGCTGCCCGCATAAAGGAACGTCAAGATCAACTCAGACGAACAACACGCGATCTTCGCACACGAGTTGCAAAGTGCATTGAGGTTGACGGTGGGATTTTCGAAAACGTATTGTAAACTAACAAATTTGTCATTTCTGTATCTGATACCATTCAAAATGCCAATGTTTAAACATTAAATGTTAGAAACAGTAATTGGTTTCTCTTTCTTGATTACCATTAACGATGCTTTTGTATTTGTAGATTCAAACAGCTCTATCTCCGTAACCATTCAGAATTAGACACATGTTCATATGAACTTTTTTCTCACAATGACCTATACTATCACCTCCCGAAGTATTGACCTTTCCTCCTGAAACACCCTGTGTGTGTGTATATAATATATATATATATATATAT